>JAAAWM010012070.1:0-160759 GCA_036873465.1 Thinopyrum obtusiflorum
TGCCCTTCAATGATATGACCGTTAGGTGGGTAGATATTTGGGACAGCTGGCGCATAGCACAACAACGGTCGGAATTTTGAGTATCAAATTCCTCAGGGCTATCATGTTCCTCACTGTGTAGGCAATCCGCACTGGCGAATTCCTAACTCCTCAGTCAGAACAAATTCCTCAGAGACCAGAAGAACTTCATCTCTGTCACTGAAGAAATTGACTGAACTGTATGAGATTTCCAATGGCTTCCCTCGAAGGGATTGGTAGGTGTAGGATTTGAGTTTAGCATCACTTGGAAAATTTTCCTTAGTATTTCCTTGACCCCCTTTAACAGTACGTTGTTTTCTATGACTCAATAAAGAGAAAATGAAACTACAAAAACAAGAGTCTTCATGCTTCATGTTCCTTGAATGAATACCAAGTCTTCAGGATGACACCAATTTCTTCACTTCCAAAGTCTTCAGAAAGTCTTTAGAAATCCAAAGTCTTCAGTCGAAGAACTTCATTTTTAGGGGTCGACTTTCTCTGTAAATATCAAACTCCTAATATACTTATAGACCCATGTACACTCAAAAACGCATCAGTCCCTTAACCTATAAGTCTTCAATACACCAAAATCACTAAGGGGCACTAGATGCACTTACAATCTCCCCCTTTTTGGTGATTGATGATAATAGAGGCTAAGTTTTCAAGGGGGATAAACATATGAAGTGTAAATATTGATATTGAGGAATCTGATTGCAAGATATAGAAGAGCCCCCCCCCCCTGAAGATGTGCATAGTGAGGATTTTGCTTTAGAAGCAGTTCACACTTGAAGAGTAGAATCATGGAGATCTCCCCCTATATCTTGTAATTCATACACGCATTTAACATATAATATGAAGAATTTGAAATGCATGATGAAATATGGCGACTGATGTAATTCAGCATGCGTGCATTAACATTAATGAGGAATAAGCATGCAGGAGACATCAACACAAGTATCACACCACCATAGAGTTTAAGATTACAACTCGATCCAGCAAAGTCTTCAAAAGAACGAGAGTTGTAACTTAGAAAAAAACGCCCATATAGGTAGACCCGCTTGAAGACTAACTCAAATTTCTCCCCCTTTGTCATCGAATGACCAAAAGGATCAAAAATGAGGACTAACGCCCCGGAAGAATATCAAGTTGATGGAGGAGCGCCAGCGTTATTGGGGTCATTTGTCATTGTAGGGCCTGCCGTAGTGTCGTCCAAGTCTTCATACTCGTTAGTGTCGCGGGATGAAGAATACGAGCTAGCCACAAGGTAGGAACTTTGACCTTGTTGAATTTCTTCGATGGAGGTGTAGACCAGTCAAAGTTCTCCTTGAGACCCATTTGCTTCAGATCTTCTTCGTTATACAAATGTGATAAGACAGCCCAAGTGCGACCGAAAACTTCATGGAGGCAGTAATGGTTTTTCTTCACTTCATTACATGTAGCAGTCATGTTGTGAAGAATAGAACTAAACTGACGCTTAACCCATTTATGATTGCGATCCACCTTCTGGTGAAGACTATGAAGCAGCTCACGGTCAGTCATCACCCTGGGAGCTGTGGCTTGAGGATTTGACTTGGCTGCATTTGTGGCAGAGTCATCATTTGTGGAATAAGATGCAGCTTTACGAAACTGACCATCCAATGGACGAATGCCTTCATCAATGACAACAGGCGCCTTACCCTTTTCATCGGTTGAGGTAAAAGTCTGCTTGAGGACTTCAATTGGGGGCAGGTAGCTGAGGTGATTCTGAAAATCGGCCTTGTAGTTGAGTGAAGTCCTTGTTACTCCCACATACTCCATATGTTCCCAAATATAAGTCTTTTTAGAGATTCTAACAAGTGACTACATACGAAGCAAAATGAACGAGTCCATACTTTAAAATATGTCTACATACATCCGTATGTTGTAGTCCATTTGAAATGTCTAAAAAGACTTATATTTAGGAATGGAGGGAGTAGAAAATATACATAATAATGCATGTTGGGGCAGCCCACGTTTCCGATAATTTTAGCCGTGGGCTTGTTCACAATTTTTACGAGGGGGTGGTTGTTCATTTAATGGAGGGTCTTGTACCAGACTTGAACGATAGAAAGCGCGACCCGGCACACCGTAACACCACTTGGAATAAGCAGGTAGCTATCTCAAAAAACAATCAACAACTAAAAAAATGGCGACCTGCCATGTACACAATTTTAAGCGATTGTTTTGATGGAGTTAAAAAGGAAAACTACCCCACTACGTATATATAGGTCGGAGCCTCTGCGCTTGCTTGCTAGGGTTGTTCTATTCACACACTCTCATCCTCTCCAGATCTAAACAAGATAGCGGTGGTAACACTGTCTTTCTCCCTTCAAAAAACTCTGTCTTTCTGTCCTCACCGCTGGTTACAGATCCGGACGTATCCCCCTCCGCCGGTGAAGGGGAGGAGGGGCAGCGTTTAGGCCGTCGTCGACAGCAAGGGAGGAGACCCACTGCTGGCTGCACTGTTATCTCTGGCCGAGCGTCGGTGCGGGAGGTCCTCCAATCCCTTCATCGTTGCCCTAGTGTGGGCGGATCCGGCCTCCTGCCGCCCACCTATCCACATCCCAGTGACCTTCAGGTATATCTTCCTTCAAAACCGCCATAGCTCTACTTCCCCAGGTCACTACATTGCTGCATGTGCATCATTTTCTGCCTCTCAGCCCCTCTCGATCAGATGGTCCAACATCACCTATTTTTTCTTCTATTGTTAGTGGTAAAGCTACTTCATGGAGTCGAATCTTGTACTTGGTTCAAACAAGAAATAAAGTGGGGTGGGGGAATTTAGTATGTGCATCAGATTTGGTACAAACAGGAAGTATATGGGGTGAAAGTAGTACAGACTGGTCATCCAACTGGTCTCTTGGTCGAAAAGGGAAATATAGGGGAAACACTATACACAGTTGTATTGAAAGTGTGTTATATCGACTAGAGGGGAGTGAATAGGCGATTTTTATGAATTCTTCACTGAGGAATTTCAGGGTGAGGAAATTCCTAAGAGAAGAACAACTTGTAGCGGAATAAGTAGTCAGAAGTAAACATAACAGAACATGAGCATGATCTTATGAAATGAAAATAAGCACAAAGTACAGAAAGCATAAACACATGATAAACAAAATGAAGACAAACTGACTGAAGAAATTGAGCTGAGGAAATAGAGAAAGTCTTCAGTCAAAGTCTTCGAACAGATATGAACAAGCTCACGACACAGAAATGAGGAAATGGAAGGGTTGAGGAAATGAAACCAGTTAGCTCGGTGAAGACAATGATTTGGTAGACCAGTTCCAACTGCAGTGACAGTTGTACGCCTGGTTAGGGCGGCTAGGTATTTAAACCTGAGGACACACAATCCCGGACACCCAGTCCTGAACACGCAGCTCAGGACACTTAGTCCTCACTGTATTCCCCTTGAGCTAAGGTCACACAGACCTCGCCCAATCACTCGTGGTAAGTCCTCAGGTGACTTCCAAACCTTCACAGACTCGGTCACTCGGCGATCCACAATTTCCTCTTGGATGCTCTAGACCATTATGCCTAACCGTCTGGAAGATGCATAGTCTTCAAAGGTAACAAGCGTCAGATCCACAAAGGATCAACCTCTTCAGTGATGCTCAATCACTTGGGGTTTTTAGGTGTTTGGTTTTGGGTTTTCCTCACTTGATGATTTTCACTCAAAGTCCTCGGAGGATGGGATGCTCTCAATTGACAAGTGCTAGTTTCTCTCGGAGCAGCCAACCAGCTAGTGGTTGTAGGGGGCGGCTATTTAGGGGGGGGGGGGGGGGGGGGGGGGGGGGGGGGGGGGGGGGGGGGGGGGGGGGGGGGGGGGGGGGGGGGGGGGGGGGGGGGGGGGGGGGGGGGGGGGGGGGGGGGGGGGGGGGGGGGGGGGGGGGGGGGGGGGGGGGGGGGGGGGGGGGGGGGGGGGGGGGGGGGGGGGGGGGGGGGGGGGGGGGGGGGGGGGGGGGGGGGGGGGGGGGGGGGGGGGGGGGGGGGGGGGGGGGGGGGGGGGGGGGGGGGGGGGGGGGGGGGGGGGGGGGGGGGGGGGGGGGGGGGGGGGGGGGGGGGGGGGGGGGGGGGGGGGGGGGGGGGGGGGGGGGGGGGGGGGGGGGGGGGGGGGGGGGGGGGGGGGGGGGGGGGGGGGGGGGGGGGGGGGGGGGGGGGGGGGGGGGGGGGGGGGGGGGGGGGGGGGGGGGGGGGGGGGGGGGGGGGGGGGGGGGGGGGGGGGGGGGGGGGGGGGGGGGGGGGGGGGGGGGGGGGGGGGGGGGGGGGGGGGGGGGGGGGGGGGGGGGGGGGGGGGGGGGGGGGGGGGGGGGGGGGGGGGGGGGGGGGGGGGGGGGGGGGGGGGGGGGGGGGTTTTAGGGGTCGACTTCTCTGTAAATATCAAACTCCTCATAGACTTATAGACCTGTGTACACTCATAAACACATTAGTCCCTTAACCTATAAGTCTTCAATACACCAAAATCACTAAGGGGCACTAGATGCACTTACAATCTCCCCCTTTTTGGTGATTGATGACAATATAGGTTAAGTTTTCAACGGGGATAAACATACGAAGTGTAAATACTGATATTGAGGAATTTGATTGCAAGATTTAGAAGAACTCCCCCTGAAGATGTGCATAGTGAGGAATTTGCTTTTGAAGCAATGCACACTTGAAGAGTTGAATCATGGAGATCTCCCCTATATCTTGTAATTCATACACGCATTTGACATAATATGTGAAGAATTTGAAATGCATGATGAAATATGGTGACTGATGTAATTCAGCATGCGTGCGATAACATTAACGAGGAATACGCATGCAGAAGAAAACAGCAAAAGTATCAGGCCACCATAGAGTTTTAAGTTTACAACTCGATCCAGCAAAGTCTTCAAAAGAACGAGAGTTGCAACTTAGAAAAAAAACGCCCATATATAAGATAGACCCGCTTAAAGACTAAACCAAGTCTTCAAGGTCAAACCAAATTCTTCACTTTCAAAGTCTTCAGAAAGTCTTCAGAAATCCAAAGTCTTCAGTCGAAGAACTTCATTTTTAGGGGTCGACTTCTCGGGGGGGGGGGGGGGGGGGGGGGGGGGGGGGGGGGGGGGGGGGGGGGGGGGGGGGGGGGGGGGGGGGGGGGGGGGGGGGGGGGGGGGGGGGGGGGGGGGGGGGGGGGGGGGGGGGGGGGGGGGGGGGGGGGGGGGGGGGGGGGGGGGGGGGGGGGGGGGGGGGGGGGGGGGGGGGGGGGGGGGGGGGGGGGGGGGGGGGGGGGGGGGGGGGGGGGGGGGGGGGGGGGGGGGGGGGGGGGGGGGGGGGGGGGGGGGGGGGGGGGGGGGGGGGGGGGGGGGGGGGGGGGGGGGGGGGGGGGGGGGGGGGGGGGGGGGGGGGGGGGGGGGGGGGGGGGGGGGGGGGGGGGGGGGGGGGGGGGGGGGGGGGGGGGGGGGGGGGGGGGGGGGGGGGGGGGGGGGGGGGGGGGGGGGGGGGGGGGGGGGGGGGGGGGGGGGGGGGGGGGGGGGGGGGGGGGGGGGGGGGGGGGGGGGGGGGGGGGGGGGGGGGGGGGGGGGGGGGGGGGGGGGGGGGGGGGGGGGGGGGGGGGGGGGGGGGGGGGGGGGGGGGGGGGGGGGGGGGGGGGGGGGGGGGGGGGGGGGGGGGGGGGGGGGGGGGGGGGGGGGGGGGGGGGGGGGGGGGGGGGGGGGGGGGGGGGGGGGGGGGGGGGGGGGGGGGGGGGGGGGGGGGGGGGGGGGGGGGGGGGGGGGGGGGGGGGGGGGGGGGGGGGGGGGGGGGGGGGGGGGGGGGGGGGGGGGGGGGGGGGGGGGGGGGGGGGGGGGGGGGGGGGGGGGGGGGGGGGGGGGGGGGGGGGGGGGGGGGGGGGGGGGGGGGGGGGGGGGGGGGGGGGGGGGGGGGGGGGGGGGGGGGGGGGGGGGGGGGGGGGGGGGGGGGGGGGGGGGGGGGGGGGGGGGGGGGGGGGGGGGGGGGGGGGGGGGGGGGGGGGGGGGGGGGGGGGGGGCGTTAGTCCTCAGTTTTGATCCTTTTGGTCATTCGATGAAAAAGGGGGAGAAATCTGAGTTAGTCTTCAAGCGGGTCTATTATATGGGCGTTTTTTGCTAAGTTACAACTCTCGTTCTTCTGAAACTTTTTCAACACCTGTACATCTGGCCACATGCCAAAGGACTGCAGACATCTCCATTGCCTCTGGTGT
The DNA here is from genome assembly GCA_036873465.1 of Thinopyrum obtusiflorum. Taxonomy (NCBI): domain Eukaryota; kingdom Viridiplantae; phylum Streptophyta; class Magnoliopsida; order Poales; family Poaceae; genus Thinopyrum; species Thinopyrum obtusiflorum. The sequence continues at coordinate 6,212 of JAAAWM010012070.1, forward strand.
TTCAGCGAGTTCCTCAGCTACACCAAATTCTTCATCAGGACACACTCTGCTGAAGACCAAGGCCACTGCTGGACGAGGTCCTCGGCCTAGTCCAAAGAAGAAACAAGTTGCCTTCCAAGTGTCATCTGACGATGAAGCTGATGATGATGAACTTGCAGAAATCATCAGAGACAGGCAAGAAAGGGCCGCTAGAGCCAAAGGGACAACTGTGCCACTGCTTTTGGATCCAAAGGTTATCCTCGACTACATTGATCTCTGGCACAAGGACCCAAACACTCCTATACCTGATTTTCATTTGACTCCTGGCCAATGTCACATGCTGACCCATTTCATCTCTGAAGAGAAATGGAAATTTGAGAAGGCCAGACAAATCAAGAAGGCTCAGTTCAGGAAAGAGAAGTTCCTGAAGAACAACGTTGTCAAAATGACACCTGATGAACTCCTCACGATCCAGTCTGAAATCAAAGCCCTCGGCGATGATTTCAATGCTTATTATGCTGATTGGCAAGGAGCCAAAGTCAGGTTCGTTAAACTGACTGAGAAGTTCACCAATGTTGCAGCACCATCGCAACAAGAAATTCCTCAAGCTGAAGCCTCTACTCAGCAAACTGAAGAACATGCCAACACCGCTTATGATTTTCAGGCTGCTGAAGAAAATGCTAGTTCCAGGGCTGATGACTCCATTCCAGCCGCCGAAGAAACTGCCAGGGCATCCACTAGTGGTGCGCCTGAAGAAAATAAAGAAGTCAGGGCAACTGCATTAGTTGCGCCTGAGGAAATACAGACCGATTCCTCAGCTCCTCCTGCGCCTACCCGAACTCCTACCCTACCATCTGCATCAGATGTGAGGAAGACTAAGGCTGCAAAAAAGGCTGCAGTGAAGAAAAGGAAAGCATCATCTGCTTTAGATTCTTCAGCTCCGAAGAAAATGAAGCCTATGACTAGCTCACTTGAGAATCCCATTGATGTTGTTCTGATTTCCACCATGCCATCTAAGGAGCTTGTTCCTTATGGTGAAGAATATGTGATCCCTAGCGGATCTGATGAAGAAAATCATTCTGCTGCTTCGTCAAAACAGATTGATGAAGAAATTGAAGTGGATGCGATCCCTTCAACACCTGTTGCTTCCTCGCCAATGCCTCAGTTCACAACTGAAGAGGCTGGCGTTGAAGAAATTGAAGATGAATACGTGGATATTGGATGCACCACGCCTGTGATGAATGATGACTTTTGGGAGAGTCAGCATCTCAATTCTCCACACTTCACCCCACTACAGCAGATACCTCAGTCCCCTGCACCAACAGTTCAACTGGGCTCTGAAGAAACTCATCCCACCTCGTCTGTGCATGAAGAAATTCCAGCCACTAGTGCTGAAGAAACTGCTGCTGCTGATACGTTGAACATGCAGACTGCCACTGACGAGGAACCACAAATTCCTCAACCTGAAGAACCGGAGATTGTGATTCCTGAGGTTGTGATGCAACTCACTGACACTCCTGTGCCCAAGCCAAAGGATCCATTCTCAAAGAAGCAAAAGTTCAAGGCTGCTGATTTCTTCAACGAGCATGTGTTCTTCACCAACTATAATCCCTATGATTCTGCTCGCATAAGGAAGAGGCGTTTCTGGACTGCTAGTCAAGCAAATTTCTATTCCTCTGTACTATTCTACAAAGACAAAATCTTTGATCATGCACACATTCCTCACGTGGACATGGAATCTCTGCCATGCTTTGAGCCAGTCCTCAGTGTTCTTCACGAAGCTGGATTATTGAATTTCTGCACTGACATCTGTGATTGGAATGAAGAACTCATTCTTCAATTCTATGCGACGCTGCACATCACAGGAAATTCTGAAGATGTGAACTCATGGGTGCTGGACTGGATGTCAGAAAATACTCACTACAAGGCACCAACAACTGAATTGCTTCGTGTCCTCCCACTCAGTCCTCCCCTTGATGGTGCACGTTGCATCTACAATGAACCTGAGCTTACAAATCATTACATGCAAGTGCTGATGAAGCCTTTGAAGCCAGGGCAAGCTCCTCGAACCAAATTCCTCATCAAGGAATTACTGTATGTGCCATGGACTGTCTATCGCATTCTGACGAAGACAATGAGTCCTATCAAAGGCCACGACTCAAATGATGAATAAGTCGTTGGCATCATGAAGAATATGCTTTTCAATATCGTTCATGGCATTCCCGTCAACTTCCATGATTTCTTCATGAGGACTCTGGCAAATATTGCTATGTCACCGTTTGAGCTGAAGCCTTATGCGCCATGGATTATGAAATTCATCAGGACAAGGTCTTCACTCAACTACAAGGCTGATACTCTGAACCATGGCAGTTTCTTGCCTCCAATTGAAGTCCTCAAATGGACATTTTCCTCAGCTAATGACAAAGGCAAGGCAACTGCTGTGATAGATGAAGGCATTCATCCATTGGATGGTCAATTTCGCAAGGCTGCATCCTACTCCACCAATGATGACTCTGCCACACATGACTCTGCCGCCAACACCTCTGCCAAGCAGATTCCTCAAGCCACAACACCCAGGGTGATGACTGATCGTGAGTTACTCGTCAGTCTTCATCAGAAAGTTGATCGCAATCATAAATGGGTCAAGCATCAGTTTGGTTCCATTCTTTACAACATGACCTCAACCCACAATGCTGTGAAGAAAAACCAATACTACCTCCATGAAACCTTCAACCGTACCTGGACTATTCTATCTCATATCTACAGCACCGAAGATCTGAAGAACATGGGTATCAAGGAAGAATTTGACTGGTCTACACCTCCACCGAAGAAATTCAAGAAGGTCAAGGTTCCTTCCTTGGTGGCCAGCTCCTATTCTTCATCGCGCGACACTGATGAAAATGAAGACTTGGACGACACTGCAGCAGGCCCTACTACGACAACCGACCCCGGCAACGCTGGCGCTCCTCCATCAACTTGATATTCTTCAGGGGCGTTAGTCCTCAGTTTTGATCCTTTTGGTCATTCGATGAAAAAGGGGGAGAAATCTGAGTTAGTCTTCAAGCGGGTCTATTATATGGGCGTTTTTTGGGGGGGGGGGGGGGGGGGGGGGGGGGGGGGGGGGGGGGGGGGGGGGGGGGGGGGGGGGGGGGGGGGGGGGGGGGGGGGGGGGGGGGGGGGGGGGGGGGGGGGGGGGGGGGGGGGGGGGGGGGGGGGGGGGGGGGGGGGGGGGGGGGGGGGGGGGGGGGGGGGGGGGGGGGGGGGGGGGGGGGGGGGGGGGGGGGGGGGGGGGGGGGGGGGGGGGGGGGGGGGGGGGGGGGGGGGGGGGGGGGGGGGGGGGGGGGGGGGGGGGGGGGGGGGGGGGGGGGGGGGGGGGGGGGGGGGGGGGGGGGGGGGGGGGGGGGGGGGGGGGGGGGGGGGGGGGGGGGGGGGGGGGGGGGGGGGGGGGGGGGGGGGGGGGGGGGGGGGGGGGGGGGGGGGGGGGGGGGGGGGGGGGGGGGGGGGGGGGGGGGGGGGGGGGGGGGGGGGGGGGGGGGGGGGGGGGGGGGGGGGGGGGGGGGGGGGGGGGGGGGGGGGGGGGGGGGGGGGGGGGGGGGGGGGGGGGGGGGGGGGGGGGGGGGGGGGGGGGGGGGGGGGGGGGGGGGGGGGGGGGGGGGGGGGGGGGGGGGGGGGGGGGGGGGGGGGGGGGGGGGGGGGGGGGGGGGGGGGGGGGGGGGGGGGGGGGGGGGGGGGGGGGGGGGGGGGGGGGGGGGGGGGGGGGGGGGGGGGGGGGGGGGGGGGGGGGGGGGGGGGGGGGGGGGGGGGGGGGGGGGGGGGGGGGGGGGGGGGGGGGGGGGGGGGGGGGGGGGGGGGGGGGGGGGGGGGGGGGGGGGGGGGGGGGGGGGGGGGGGGGGGGGGGGGGGGGGGGGGGGGGGGGGGGGGGGGGGGGGGGGGGGGGGGGGGGGGGGGGGGGGGGGGGGGGGGGGGGGGGGGGGGGGGGGGGGGGGGGGGGGGGGGGGGGGGGGGGGGGGGGGGGGGGGGGGGGGGGGGGGGGGGGGGGGGGGGGGGGGGGGGGGGGGGGGGGGGGGGGGGGGGGGGGGGGGGGGGGGGGGGGGGGGGGGGGGGGGGGGGGGGGGGGGGGGGGGGGGGGGGGGGGGGGGGGGGGGGGGGGGGGGGGGGGGGGGGGGGGGGGGGGGGGGGGGGGGGGGGGGGGGGGGGGGGGGGGGGGGGGGGGGGGGGGGGGGGGGGGGGGGGGGGGGGGGGGGGGGGGGGGGGGGGGGGGGGGGGGGGGGGGGGGGGGGGGGGGGGGGGGGGGGGGGGGGGGGGGGGGGGGGGGGGGGGGGGGGGGGGGGGGGGGGGGGGGGGGGGGGGGGGGGGGGGGGGGGGGGGGGGGGGGGGGGGGGGGGGGGGGGGGGGGGGGGGGGGGGGGGGGGGGGGGGGGGGGGGGGGGGGGGGGGGGGGGGGGGGGGGGGGGGGGGGGGGGGGGGGGGGGGGGGGGGGGGGGGGGGGGGGGGGGGGGGGGGGGGGGGGGGGGGGGGGGGGGGGGGGGGGGGGGGGGGGGGGGGGGGGGGGGGGGGGGGGGGGGGGGGGGGGGGGGGGGGGGGGGGGGGGGGGGGGGGGGGGGGGGGGGGGGGGGGGGGGGGGGGGGGGGGGGGGGGGGGGGGGGGGGGGGGGGGGGGGGGGGGGGGGGGGGGGGGGGGGGGGGGGGGGGGGGGGGGGGGGGGGGGGGGGGGGGGGGGGGGGGGGGGGGGGGGGGGGGGGGGGGGGGGGGGGGGGGGGGGGGGGGGGGGGGGGGGGGGGGGGGGGGGGGGGGGGGGGGGGGGGGGGGGGGGGGGGGGGGGGGGGGGGGGGGGGGGGGGGGGGGGGGGGGGGGGGGGGGGGGGGGGGGGGGGGGGGGGGGGGGGGGGGGGGGGGGGGGGGGGGGGGGGGGGGGGGGGGGGGGGGGGGGGGGGGGGGGGGGGGGGGGGGGGGGGGGGGGGGGGGGGGGGGGGGGGGGGGGGGGGGGGGGGGGGGGGGGGGGGGGGGGGGGGGGGGGGGGGGGGGGGGGGGGGGGGGGGGGGGGGGGGGGGGGGGGGGGGGGGGGGGGGGGGGGGGGGGGGGGGGGGGGGGGGGGGGGGGGGGGGGGGGGGGGGGGGGGGGGGGGGGGGGGGGGGGGGGGGGGGGGGGGGGGGGGGGGGGGGGGGGGGGGGGGGGGGGGGGGGGGGGGGGGGGGGGGGGGGGGGGGGGGGGGGGGGGGGGGGGGGGGGGGGGGGGGGGGGGGGGGGGGGGGGGGGGGGGGGGGGGGGGGGGGGGGGGGGGGGGGGGGGGGGGGGGGGGGGGGGGGGGGGGGGGGGGGGGGGGGGGGGGGGGGGGGGGGGGGGGGGGGGGGGGGGGGGGGGGGGGGGGGGGGGGGGGGGGGGGGGGGGGGGGGGGGGGGGGGGGGGGGGGGGGGGGGGGGGGGGGGGGGGGGGGGGGGGGGGGGGGGGGGGGGGGGGGGGGGGGGGGGGGGGGGGGGGGGGGGGGGGGGGGGGGGGGGGGGGGGGGGGGGGGGGGGGGGGGGGGGGGGGGGGGGGGGGGGGGGGGGGGGGGGGGGGGGGGGGGGGGGGGGGGGGGGGGGGGGGGGGGGGGGGGGGGGGGGGGGGGGGGGGGGGGGGGGGGGGGGGGGGGGGGGGGGGGGGGGGGGGGGGGGGGGGGGGGGGGGGGGGGGGGGGGGGGGGGGGGGGGGGGGGGGGGGGGGGGGGGGGGGGGGGGGGGGGGGGGGGGGGGGGGGGGGGGGGGGGGGGGGGGGGGGGGGGGGGGGGGGGAGGGCGGTCGGCCTGAACCTCGAGTTTCTCGGGACCGAAGCTGTCGATCTTCAGGATCTCGAACAGATTTTCACGGAGGAGGAAGTTTGGAACACCATCAAAGAATTGCCTTCTGAACGCGCGCTGGGGCCGGATGGATTTATAGGGGCCTTCTACCACCGAGCTTGGCCAATTATCAAGCAGGATATTATGGCCGTCTTGCTCAAGCTGTTTGTTGGGGACAACAGAGGTTTCAACAAGCTCAACCGCGCCCACATTGTCCTCATCCCGAAGAAGCCGGATGCACAAGAGGTTGGGGACTTTAGCCCAATCAGCCTGCCCCATAGTGTGGCAAAACTGTTCACCAAACTGCTCGCGAACAGAGCCAGGAGGAGGATGAAGGATATTGTCGCGGCCAATCAATCAGCTTTCATCCTCGGAAGGAGCCTGCACGATAACTTCTTGCTCGTGCGCCAAGTGGCGAGAAAAATTCATGCCCATCAGGATCCAGGGGTGTTCCTCAAATTGGATATTTCGCGCGCCTTCGATTCTCTGGCATGGCCGTTCCTATTCGACGTTCTTCGTGCGAAAGGGTTTGGAAGCAAATGGATCGGCTGGGTGGCTGCGCTGCTCAATACGGCGAGCACCAAAGTCATTGTCAATGGAGTCCCAGGAAGGAGCTTTGTGCATGCCAAGGGTTTGAGGCAGGGAGATCCAATCTCGCCTCTGCTATTCGTGATAGCGATGGATGCACTAACTAGCATTATCAACAAGGCGGAGGCTGAAGGCATCATTAGCTCGCTCACGGGGATTACAGCAATGCAACGCCTGTCGATTTACGCTGACGATGTGGCTTTGTTCATCAGGCCTTCCATGCGGGATATGAACTTTGTTCGACAAGCCCTACACATTTTCGGTGAGGCATCCGGACTCAAGGTCAACTACACCAAATCTTCAGCCATACTCATTAGAGGGGATGAGGAGGACCAGCAGAGGGTGACCGACGTGTTACAGTGTCAGGCGTGCGAGTTTCCCTGCAAGTATTTAGGCCTGTAGCTTGCCATTCGACAACTCACCAGGGCGCAGTGGCAACCCTTGCTGGACCAGGCGAAGCGTTTCGTTCCGGCCTGGCAGAGAGGACTTATTCAGCGGGCTAGCAGGTTGGTGTTGGTGAACTCTGTTGCTGCAGCGAGGCCCATCCACCACTTAATGGTTTTGGAGGCGCCGAACTGGGTCTTCGAGGAGATATACAGTTGGATGAGAGCATTCTTCTGGAAAGGAAAAGAGAAAGTCAGTGGTGGGCACTGCCAAGTCGCATTGAATTCTATCTGCCGGCCGACTCAATTTGGTGGTCTGGGTGTGAAGAACCAGCAGCTGCAAGCCTTGGCGCTTCGTGTTCGTTGGGAATGGCTGCGCAGAATGGACCCCAATAGACCGTGGCAAGGCATTCCTATGACTAATGATAAGATGGCTCGGCAGGTGTTTGACAGCCTAGTTCAGATCAAGGTGGGCGACGGGAGCCGTGTGTTGTTCTGGAGGGATAGATGGATTCATGGCTTTGCGGTCACTGACATCGCCCCATTGATCCACAGCACCGTTGAAGCACGCACGCGCAACCGTAGGATGGTTCAGGAGGCGATGGAAAGCAACAGATGGCTTCAGGGTATCCACGGCGACATTTCCTTCATGGCCCAGCTCCAACTCATGCACCTCAGGCACGCGGTGGGATCTGTGCAGATGGATACGCAGTTGGCGGATCATTTCTCGTGGCCTTGCGATGTTTCAGGATCATACACGGCGCGATCCACCTACCAGAGGCTCTGCGCCGGGTTGGAGAGGGCCCCTTTCGCGGAGTGCGTGTGGAGGAGCTGGGCACCCCTTAGATGCAAAAATTTCGCTTGGCTAGCAGCTCAACATCGACATTGGACCTCGGACCGTCGTGCTAGACATGGACTATAGGACCACCCCTCGCCATGCTTTATCTGCCTGCAGGACGAAGATAATGTTGACCACATACTGACCCAGTGCGTATATGCGAGAGAGGTTTGGCACTTGGGTTTCCAGGAACTCAACATTCAGGTCAGTACGCCGGAGCCACACGACACATTCCTAGAATGGTGGCTTCAGGTGAGGAGCCAGTTCAGGCACGCCGAGCGGCGCGGTTTTGATACTCTGGTCATTATCACTGCTTGGGCACTATGGAAGCAGAGGAACGCTCGAGTGTTCAACAAACCGTTGCAATTCAAGAGCTCCAGGCAATTGTGGCGCCAAATCGCAACGGAGGTGCAGGATTTAAGGTGTGCAGGGATAGGTGTAGGAGGTTTACAACGATTTGTGAGAGAGTAGCCTTAGATGAACTTGATGGCGTCTGCTGGCCTGAATGTTTGCATTCATAGCTAGCCTCTTGTAATTATCTTTCTGCCTTTTATAAAAATATGGTACGCCATTGGCGTACTCTCGAAAAAAAAAGGTCCAGTACCCCGATTGCAATTATAAATTTGGCATCCTCCGTGACGTTCGCATGCACTACTTGTTTTGGCCGGGCTAGGCAGCTACTGTATATTCGAGCGCTTGTGGGCATTCCTTTGCTGCATGATTTGAGATTTGAGTCACTATAGTGTGATTGGGAGGCAACAGAAATCTGATTAAGTAGTGCATGACAGTCATCGGCGCTAGTAGTTCGCGTGGTTCCCCTTGGTAGTTTCTCAATCACAAATAACAGCATGATAATGGACATAATAAATGTTAATTAGTAGTTTCTCATGTCACAGTTCCCTTTGGGTGGAATGGCCCAGATTGTTTTGGACCTGCTTATTTGGATATTCATGTTTTTCCTCCACGGCTTTGGGTTAAGCTAAGCTAGCTAGATCAGTTATTGATGTCGTATTGCTGTCTAGGTTTGTTTTCCACCTCAACGACGATTAATGTGAAGTTAGGGATTATAAGTCGGTTCTTTTCTCATTAATCCAACTTGTTGTTCATTCTAGCAAATATCAATGTAGGATCTAGAACTACTTTCCATCCATCCACCACAGTGCAATGCCCCTTTATGATGATCGATCTAATATGTTCTATCACAATTTTTTAGTACTGTTACAAAATTAGTGTCATTCTAACCTTGCTGCACTAAAAAATTAAGGTCATATATCTACTCCATTTGTTGCACTGAAGTTATTTGTGTGATCATATTGTGCAGCGTATCCTGTTTTAGGCAAGATATTATATCCTTGTGATGTATGTTCGGTCTGGTCAATTACTATATCGTCGCCCGTGACCCACGCTGCTCCCATCGGGAGATGTGGGGGAAACTTAGCCCACCACCAGTACACACCTTCCCCTGTCACAACACAACAACTGACAACTAAAATTCATAGTTCTGAGCTCCTTCCTTTACCATACTAGTGTTCCATGTGGTAGAAAAAACGAAACCCTAAACCAACATCCCATCAGCAGGTTCAGTACACTAGTACATTCAGTTTCCAAGCAGCTTATGTACAAACCAAACGATGGATACTACAAACAGAAACAAAACAAAACTTGACATGTTCAGCAGGAGGGCATTCAAAAACACAGTTCAAGCCGGTCGCTCATGCCATCATGGCAACTTGGCATCCACAGCAACGATACACGCCATCATGGCATGCCAACCACTAGGATTCTAGCTGATCTTGCTGCCTGTGATTAAGGGCGTGTTCGGGAGCCCTCCACAACCTCAAACTCCTCAACTCCACAGCCCAAACCAGCAGCCAGCTTCCGAGAAAAAATCCTGGAGTTTAGTGATCGTTCGGCAGCGTAGCTTCTTCGCTCGATCGACCCTCCCAGGACGGAAGCCCATTTAAGCTGATTGTGGCCCAGTCGGCTGGGATAATGGGTGGCCTGTGAGCCCATTTGGGCTGAAAATCGCTACCGCCCCGGCTTCCTCCTTGTCACCAACCACCAAGGCGCCGCCTCCTTTTACCCGACCACCACCGCTGGCGACCCATGCAGGCCAGGACCAGAAGGCGGGGGTGTGGAGCTCGGGGTCGGCCATGCGGTGAGAGCAGCGGCGAACTGCAGCTGCAGGAGGCGCGGGGTGGAGGAGTCGTTGGGGAGAGGAGCTCAGGGTCGTGGCCATGGGGTGAGAGCAACGACGAGCTGCAGCTGCAGAAGAGGATCTCAGGGTCAAGGCGGCGGCGCTCGACAGAGGACGGGGGCCAGCTGGTAGCGCGGCGGCGGCCGGTTCACATGCGGCGGCGGCTAGGGTTCCCATGGCAACGAGGGGAATAGAGATGAGACGAGAGGATGAACGGGATGCACTCGAACCGGTACCTCCTAGCGTCACTTGGCGGTGGCAGGAGGGGGTAATTCGATGCAACTCTCGCTTCTTCATTTCGGAGGAGCTCAGTTTTCCCAGCTCCGCGACTCCATCGATTTTGCACTTCGCTAATAGCCAGCTTCCCACGCCCATAACCAGGTATTGAATCGTTCGGCTGCACTCCACACCTGGAGTTGTGGAGTTGAGGAGTGGGAGGGCTCCCGAACACGCCCTAAGTCCAGTCATAAGCAAAACGAGACAGTAGAAAGTGCATCTTCACGCTGTAGTTAGTATACCAGTGACTCTCCACAGCTTATACAAACATCGCTCGTCAGAAGTTAGCCTTTTTCTTTATACTTGAATTTTGATCACAACATAACAATCGCACTGCACAAGAAGGCGTACCAAATTTCTACATAAACAGAACCAACAGAGGATTTTGAATAGCTGCATGTTTTATTAATTGGCAACCATCCAGTATATATATGCTTGTTCGGTCCCTCATCAGTGTGATCAAGTTAATTATCAGCTCACAAATCACAGTAGAAACACAAATTTATGTACTGTCTCTACGTTACACCCTCATTTTCTTGACAAAATCGTCTATGAGATGCAGCTGAAGACATACCGCGGCTGCATTGCATGGATGCACACTGAGCCATGTTACCATCCATCCACATGACAGCCAGGATGAGGCCGCCTTGCCACACCACGGACCGAGCCTAACAAGTTACACGAGTACTCGTGAACTCGGCTCGTTTAACTTGGTCTATAAATGATCTTAAAATAAAGCTCGGCTCGACTCGTTATTCTTCGAGTTCGAGTCGATTCGAGCCGAGTCACGGGCTACTCATTTAGCTCGCGAGCTTCGAGCTTTTTTTCCGGCCCTACTTCTGTCCGAAGGAAGGATCCAATCCGACTGAGTTGAACTGAATTAATCATCGGCCGCAGCCGTCGGCGAGTGCTCTGCTTTGTCACTCGACGTGGACTCAACTGAAGAACAGAGCATGCAACAGTACCCCCAATCCTCCTGGCTCCTTCTCTTCTCACCGAGCAAAGATGAGCCATTGCACTACACAAGGAACAGCCAGGATGAGGCTGTTGGATTATGGATGGGCTTAGGCCCATATAAGACAATAATCTCTGGTTAATCCCTAAGGCCCATTTCGGTGCATGACAAGTGATGAAAAGTTTAGTACCATACTGCTACAGTAAGAAGAGTGAGAACCCTTTATAAGGGCTGCTCTACCACATGCCATTGGGAGCTTGGGAATAGGAGCTGTACACGCGCGCTCCTCCTCCTCCGCCGCGCGCCTCGTCACGACGCGCGCGCGGGTTGCGGGAATGAGCCGAGCCGAGCCTTATTTTTGTCGGTCAGGAATGGTTAATTAATTATTGATTAATTAACGAGCTGCTAACGGATGTGCCACTGCGGACTTGGTCGTGGGCCTAGCCCAGGCCCATCTACCTGATGGCGCTGGCCTGTGGAGTGAACACTAACTCAGTTCACTCACTCCCTCCTGCACAACCTTAGCCGTCATCTACTGTTCCTCTCAGTGTGCTGCTTTCGGCGATCCCATCCCGACGACCGCGTGCACGGTTGGTCGGGAGAGCAGGTGCCTCCGGAACCCTGTCGTTCGAGATCCTGCCCGGGAGAACGGCAATAAGGTTTTTGGGGAGCCTCTTGATGCGACTGCTCCCGATCCGTCCCCATCTCCGTTGTCTTCGTCCTCCTCTGCTTCCACTACTTACCCTGCATTAACCCCATGGCCAACGACGCCGTCGCCGCCGCCGCCACCAAGAAGGCCACGGACGACGCTGAGGCTGCTGCTGCCGCTGCCGCGTTGTCTTGGCCAACCGGAGGGTATGATCTATTCATCCCTCACTTATCCATTTATGTGCTTATTCATGTGCTAGCCGTATATGCTGTGGTCATACATGTTTCGGTTCTATGTACTGTACGTGCTCACATACTTAGGTATCGGTATGAGATGCATACCTTATTTGTCATGTTTATTGTATACTCGTGGATTATTCTAATCGGAAAAGTGATAATATTTCCAACAATCCAAGAACCTTGTTATAGGCACTTTTCGATTCAAGGCTTCGCCACAACATTGAAATCGGAAAAGTTTACCGGAACGCATTTTAAGCGTTGACAGACGAGGACCACCTTGTGGCTCACAGCTATGGATGTCTTCTGGGTCAGTGGTATGATTCCCGACGGAACGATTGATCCTGAAAAGGATAAGGCATTCAGGGAAACAACCACTGTCTTTGTTGGAGCCATTCTTAGTGTGATCGGAGACAAGTTGGTTGACGCATATCTCCATATACGCGTTGCCAAAAACTTGTGGGATGCGCTCGAAGCTAAGTTCAGCGCAACCAATGCTGGAAGCGAACTGTATGCTATGGAGCAGTTCCATGATTACAGGATGGTTGATAACCGTCCTGTATTGGACCAGACTCATGAGATACAGTGCATCGCTAAGGAGCTGGAGCTCCTGAAGTGTGAGTTATCGCACAAGTTTGTCGTGGGTTGCATTATTGCAAAACTCCCTCCTACATGGAGGAACTTTGCTACTTCTCTCAAGCACTTGAGACGTGAATTCTCTGTTGAGGATATCATTGGTCATCTAAGTGTTGAGCAGAACTCGAGAGCAAAGGATTCACACATGAAAGGGGCAGAGGGTTCTTCTAGCGCCAATGTGGTGCAGAAGAATTTTCATAAGTTCAAGGGAAAGAACACTGTCCAGCAGAATACTACCTTCAAGAAGAAGGGTAAGAAGAAAGACAAAAAGAGAGATGGCTGCTTTACTTGTGGTTTAGAGGAACATTGGGTAAACAAGTGCCCAAACAAGTATAAGAAGCCAGGATAGGACTTCAAGTCTGTCAATGTGACTATGAGCAACAGTGATGGGGCAACTGGGTATGGTAATTTGTTTACCGTACTTTCAGTTTGTCAGTCCACCGATTGGTGGATTGACACAGGGGCCAATATTCATGTTTGTGCTGATATGTCATTGTTCTCTTCTTACCAGGTCGCACGAGATTGCTCAGTCCTGATGGGGAATGGCTCGCATGCTTCTGTTCATGGTGTTGGCACGGTAGATCTGAAGTTTACTTTGGGAAAGATCATGTAACTGAAGAACGTGCAGCATGTCCCCGCCATAAAGAAGAATCTCGTTAGTGGCTCCCTTCTTTGTAAAGAAGGGTTTAAGTTAGTATTTGAGTCCAATAAAGTAGTCGTATCTCGGTATGGACTGTTTGTTGGAAAAGGATATGATTGCGGAGGTTTGTTCCGCCTTTCCCTGGCGGATTTCTGTAATAAGTTGTGAACCAAATTCATTCTAGCGTGAACGAATCTGAGGTTTGGCATTCACGTCTTTGTCACATTAATTTTGGTTGTATGATGCGGCTAGCTAAGATGGATTCAATCCCGAGTTTCACTTCAGCCAAAGGCTCTAAGTGCCATTCGTGTGTGTAAGCAAAGCAACCTCGTAAGCCTCACAAGCCTGCGAAGGACAGGCATCTGACACCACAAGAGCTCATACATTCATATCTGTGCGAGATGAATGGTGTGTTGACTAAAGGTGAAAAGAAATATTTTATGACGCTGATTGATGATTCCACTAGATTCTGCTATGTGTATTTGTTAAATACTAAGGATGAGGCTCTACACTACTTTAAAATCTATAAGGCAGAAGTTGAGAACCAACTTGAAAAGAAAAGAATACGAGTTCGGTTTGATTGTGGTGGAGAGTACTTTTCTAATGAGTTCGATTTATTCTGTGCGGAACATGGTATTATTCATGAGAGGACGCCTCCCTATTCACCCCAGCCAAACGGGGTTGCCGAACGAAAAAACGTACTCTAACCGATTTGGTTAATGCCATGTTAGATACATCGGGTTTATCCAAGGCATGGTGGGGGGAGGTTGTATTGACCTCATGTCATGTACTGAATAAAGTTCCCATGAAGGATAATGAGACTACTCCCTATGAGCAAGAAAAGAATTACACTCTCTTACTTGCGCACTTGGGGCTGTCTGGCGAAAGTCAACGTGCCGATAACCAAAAAGCGCAAGTTGGGAGCAAAGACTATGGACTGTGTTTTTCTGGGCTATGCCAAGCATAGCGTTGGCTGTAGATTTCTAGTGGTGAAATCTGATGTACACGACGTGAAGGTCGGTACGATCATGGAGTCTAAAGATGCTACATTTTTTGAGAATATTTTTTCCATGAGAGATATGGAAAGCACTTCTAGACTGGAATCTGATGAGACTCCTGAACCTGCCATTCCGATGGAATATTATGAGCACAAAAGTGATGAATCTTCCACGGAGGATGACGAGGAAGATCTTGTTAGGAGCAAGAGACAGAGGACTACAAAGTCTTTTGGTAATGATTTCCACATGTACCTCGTGGACGATGACACTCCCAGTACCATTTCAGAAGCTTATGCATCACCGGATGCTGACTATTGGAAGGATGTGGTCCGTAGCGAGATGGATTCCATCTTGGCTAACGGGACATGGGAGATCACTGATCGTGCTTATGGTTGCCAACCATTGGGATGTAAGTGGATGTTCAAAAGGAAGCTTAGGCCTGATGGTACTGTTGAGAAGTACAAGGCTAGGCTTGTGGCCAAGGGTTATACCCAGAAACAAGAAGAAGATTTCTTTGATACTTACTTACCTGTGGCTAGACTGACAACCATTCGAGTGTTACTCGCGTTGGCTGCCTCGCATGGTCTTCTCGTTCATAAGATGGACGTTAAGACGGCTTTCCTTAACGGAGAGTTAGACGAGGAAATTTACATGCAACAGCCAGATGGCTTTGTAGTAAATGGTCAGGAAAGAAAGGTGTGCAAGCTATTGAAATCTTTGTATTGCCTGAAGCAAGCGCCTAAGCAGTGGCATCAGAAGTTCAATACAACTCTGACATCTGCTGACTTTGTTGTTAACGAAGCTGACAAATGTGTATACTATCGCTATGGTGGGGGCGAAGGAGTTATACTATGTCTGTATGTCGATGACATACTGATATTTGGGACCCACCTCAATGTAATTGAGGGGGTCAAGGCTTTTCTATCTCATAACTTTGAGATGAAAGACCTGGGCGTAGCTGATGTTACCTTGAACATCAAGCTACTGAGAGATAATGAGGGTGGGATTATACTTTTGCAATCCCACTATGTTGATAAGATTTTGAGCCGATTTGGATATTTGGACTGCAAACCTTCTGCAACACCATATGATCCTAGCGTGCGGATTCGAAAGTTCGAAGGCACGGCTGTAGATCAATTGAGATATTCTCAAGTGGTTGGTTCACTGATGTACCTAGCTTGTGCTACTTGGCCTGACATATCATTTGCCATGTGCAAACTGAGCCGGTTTGTTTCCAATCCGGGAGTTGTGCACTGGCATGCTGTTGAGAGAGTCATGCGTTATTTGCAAGGTACTGTGAACTATGGAATTCACTATTCTGGATACCCGACGGTACTTGAAGGGTATAGTAATTCAAATTGGATATCTGATGCTGATGAGATGAAAGCCACAAGTGGGTATGTCTTCACACTTGGTGGTGGTGCTGTTTCCTGAAAGTCTTGCAAGCAGGCGATCTTAACGAGATCGACTATGGAAGCATAACTCATAGGATTAGACACATCATGCGTCAAAGCAGAATGGCTTCGAGAGCTTTTGATGGATTTGCCAGTGGTTGAACAGCCGGTCCCGGCTATTCTTATGAACTGTGACAATCAAACAGTGATTGCCAAGACTAAGTGTTCAAAGGACAACCTGAAATCCACAAAGCATATAAGAAGAAGATTGAAATCTATCAGAAAATCAAGAAACTCTGGAGTAATAGCGTTGGATTATATCCAGACGGCTAAAAATCTGGCAGAACCTTTTACGAAATGGCTATCATGGATTGTGATAGAAAATGCATCGAGGGAAATGGGCATGAGACCCACGTAAGTTGCCATGGTGGTAACCCAACCTATGTGATCGGAAATCCCATGAATTAGGACCTGGAAAAACAATCCAGCGGTCAACTGAGGAGAGTATCCTTACTAAACCCACTCCGTTGGAGATGCAATACTCTTGTAAACGGTAAGGCAGGCTGACTTTTGTCTTAATGTGTTTCAAAGCTTGTGTAAGCAAGATGCTATCCTACAGAGCATTCTTTGAAGGAACACACCTATGTGAGCCCGACTGCTGGTCATAGTCTATGAGATTGGGAAATCTCTAGGAAGCTCATGAACAGGATAGAAGTGTGACTAATAAGCTCCACCCGTGGGGTTTAGCCTTCGGCAGCCACGTATCAGCCGACAATAGGCAAAACTTCTGCACGCTAAACTAACAATTCAAGTCATAGTCCATTGTTCAGTTGTGAAGAAGTCTAATCCTGTTGCTCTAGGTGGAAGTTCAACTTAACAGTCTCCACTGAAAATTTTGGTATATCAAACATTGTTTGGAACAGTTGACAAACTTATGTGCCTCGAGATCTGGTGGGGGATTGTTGGATTATGGATGGGCTTAGGCCCATAAAAGACAATAATCCCTGATTAATCTCTAAGGCCCATTTTCGGTGCATGGCAAGTGGTGGGAAGTTTAGTACCATACTGCTACAGTAAGAAGAGTGAGACCCCTTTATAAGGGCTGCTCTACCACATGCCATTGGGAGCTTGGGAATACGAGCTGTACACGCGCGCTCCTCCTCCTCCGCCGCCCGCCTCGCCTCGTCAAGACGCGCGCGCGCGCCGCGGGTTGTGGGAATGAGCCGAGCCGAGCCTTATTTTTGTCGGTCAATAATGGTTAATTAATTATTGATTAATTAACGAGTCGCTAACGGATGTGCCACTGTCCGAGACGTTGGACCGTGGGCTGTTTGCGGACTCGGTCGTGGGCCTAGCCCAGGCCCATTTACCTAACAGCCTATATAAGGAGGTGCTGCCCTGTGGAGTGAACCCTAACTCAGTTCACTCACTCCCTCCTGCACAACCCTAACCGTCATCTACTGTTCCTCTCAGTGTGCAGCTTCCGGCGATTCCATCCCGAAGACCGCATGCATGGTTGGTCGGGAGAGCATGTGCCTCCGGAACCCGTTCGTTCGAGATCCTGCTCGGGAGAACGGCAATAAGGTTTTTGGGGAGCGTCTTGACGCGACTGCTCCCAATCCGTTCCCATCTCCGTCGTCTTCGTCCTCCTCTGCTTCACTACTTCCCCTGCATCGACCCCATGGCGAACGACGACGCTGCTGCCGCCACCGCCAAGAAGAAGGCCACGGATGACGCCGAGGCTGCTGCTGCCGCCGCCACGTTGGCTTGCCCAACCGGAGGGTATGATCTGTTCATCCCTCACTTATCCATTTATGTGCTTATTCATGTGCTAGCCGTATATGCTGTGGTCATAAATGTTTTGGTTCTATGTACTGTACGTGCTCACATGCTTAGGTATCAGTATGAGATGTATACCGTATTTGCCATGTTTACTGTATACTCGTGGATTAGTCTAATCGGAAAAGTGCTAATATTTCCAACAGAGGTTGCCTTGCCTCTGTCTGAGAGTATCGTTTTTACACTGAACAAGTGCGCATGCATGCAGTTTCTGAACCTCAACTTCCACATAGTGACATATTACGCCACCAATTTTAACATCTCAGCAAGAGCGTGAGCGAAGAGAGTATGGTTGTTGAACCTGAAAAGTGGCTTGTTTGTTTCCATGAATTCAGAGCAACAACATATCCTAAACTTCATTTGTTGGTTTCCTTCCAAACAATAGTCCAGAGAGGAAGTATTATCTATGCAATAAGTTTCATCATCTCTAGATATCATCGTGCCATCTCATCTTCAGTAACCCTCTCTGAATTTCTATGATACTACTTACCATTTACCAACAAATATACAGATGCAGGGTCTGTAAATTATTGTCAATTCTTAACTGGCATTCATGTATCTCTCTCATTTCAAACATTTTCCGCCTAGTATCTGAGTCCAAATTACTGAACAAGTACCACTAGTAAACAGTTGGTTAGTTCACCATCAGACCAAGCGCTTGAACCTGCAGAAAGAAATCATGATGCCTTTCTTTTCTTGAATAGCCCCATCCAGAACAACCTGCATAAGGACCATTTGGTATATACCAAAGAAGGAACAAACATAAGGACCATCTTGTAATATTCATCCTTACTAAATTTATGAGTACAACTATATGACACACTTTCTGGAAAATCAATATGGTTGCTGTTTTTCCCCGTATTCAGTAATCACCTCCCGACAGAAAATGTGGATTCTTTACCAAACTGGAAACGGCAAGGAATTGAAAGGTAAGAAAACTGGGCCTGTCGGCCTAAGCATCAAAGGAGATTTAACATGTGTTATGGGTCACAATTTCAACAACACACATCACATTATTGCCAGGTTTAATAGGGTAACGTTGCCATAATACAAATTAGCCATACAAAACGTTACTCTCATCTATGGATTACAGTAAGGCTTGTAGCGGTCTCACCGGAATGCCGCGCGGCCGTCGGGGAATGTGGCGGCGAGGATTTGTACGCCCTGCAGCGTGCAGATGGCGCAATGGTGCTCTCGGCCAGCGGCTATCGCAGGTGCTGGCCGTCCCCCTTGGCCGCGTGGGCGGCAAGGCAGCGGCGGGTGGTGCCTGCGGGGCATGGTGGCCTCGGGGGCGCCCGCCCTCAATCTGGTGTCGTCCTATTCCATGCCTCACGATCTGGTCTCCAGCCGCGCTTGGTCGCCGGTGCCGCGTCTGAGGAAGGGGATGGGGAAGTGTGGAGCTCGGAGAAATCCAAGACCACGATGACGGCGACGCCTGCGGGAGCCGTCCCCTACATGTAGGCGCCGTCAAGGTTCTCCCTTCCACCTCTGCCTCCCTCCTTTGCTCGTGTACCGGGGTCAAAACCCAAATCCCTCCGGATTTGGCGGCAGCGACGCTCGCGGCGTCGTCATCTTCATGGACGTGTCATCTTCGGTGAGCATGGGAAGGTGGTGTGCCTGTCTTGGTTGGGTGGCGTTCAACGGCAGTCTCGATCGGGATGTTTCGGGGGAAACCGTAGATCTGGGTCTACCGGATCGGACGATGACGACGCCTTCGGTGTCATTCTCCATCTTTGGGGCATCATTTTGGAGCAACTGTTGGCTGGAAGGGACAAGAGGAGGAGCGGTCTTACATCTACCGCAAGGTCGACGGCGGATCTCAGTGGCATGGCGCTGCGGAGTTTCGGGGACGAGCGCGTGTGGATGGATACGTGCAGGATGGTGGCGTTGTCTGGCACCATGGTGGCGTCGATGGCAGGCCTGGCAAAGGTGATGCGTGAATTCTTGTTTTGGAGATTGATCGGTGGACGTCATCCATCCTGGGAGCTGACGACCAAAATATCTATCTATGATGATTTGTTCTATGCAAGGCTGAGGACATAGCACATCAAACACCGCCTCAATTGTTTGCTCCACCGAACTAGAGAATTCTCCTTGGACCAACCCATCTCCCACTCTACAACCACATTTTAAAGCAAGAGAGGTGAGTTGTTTCTTTGCATTTACCCCTGCCTTTTCAGCCAACAAGGCACTAGATACATTTTCTAGACTCTCCGGTGAAAGTTCATTGTGTTGAGAAAGAGACCCCAACTCTTCCAAACTGCACTAGTCACCATCAATTCATGCTGGAAACCCAAAGAGTGCACTCAAATTTGTAAGAGCTCCGAAACCCCTAGGAATACTGCTTACACGTCTGCCATCAATATCAAGATGTCTCAACCCTTGCAGCTTGATAATGCTATGTGACGCCCCCGACTCAATCGTGCACTAATCATACACGCAAATGCGCATAATCAAGCCCAGGGACTCACGGGAAGATATCACAACACAACTCTAGACACAAAATAAAATAATTCAAGCTTTATATTACAAGCCAGGGGCTCGAGGGCTCGAATACAAAAGCTCGAGAACAAGCGTTAGCGGAAGCACCACAGTATCTGAGCACAGACACAAAGTTAAACAAACTTGCCTTAAGAAGGCGAAAACAAACAACGATATCTAGATCGAAAAGGCGCAGGCCTCCTGCCTGAGAGCCTCCGAACTACTCCTGGCCGTCGGTCTCCACGTAGTAGTAGGCTCCACCATGGTAGTAGTAGACGTCATCGGCGGGATCAACTGAGGGGGGGGTCCATCATCTGATCGCAGCAATCGGGTATGGGGAAAAGAGGTAGCAAAGCAACCGTGAGTACTCATCCAAAGAACTCGCAAGACTTACATCGAAACTATTCTATTTATGCATTGGTATCAAATGAAGGGGCTGTATCTGTGGACTAGACTGCAGAAATGCCAGAAATGAGAGAAAGGCCTAGCCTATCGAAGACTAGCATCCTCAGCGTCTTGCAGCATTAGAAGAGTGCAGATTAGTAGTATAACATAAAGTAACAAGCATGTAGAAGCAAAGCCCAGAGATCCTTCCTTGACTACCTGCGAGAAAGTGATCCCGGAGCTAACATATTAATTAAGTATCCAGTTCAAGTTGTTTTAGATCAGGATACAACACCGAGCGTCCTGTTACGATGTACACGGCTATTCGAATAGATAACTTCCCTGCAGGGGTGCACTACTGTTACCCAGCACGCTCGATTATCTCCGGCGGGACACACTTGCTGGGTAATGACCGGCCTCGGATAACCGACACGACGTAGTCCTACCTAGGCTCCGCAGAGAGGTCCCCGCCGGTCTACATCCTAAGTGCTCAGGGGTCTTGGGCCCATCGCCCTTTGCACTCCGGGTCGTTGTATCACGGGTCAGAGTCCAAGCACCACCTCAGTCCTGGATGGCCTTGTCCCGACCGGCTCACAATTCTGAACTGGACATCTGACAGAGCTTTCGGCTGATACATACGGCGCCGAGGGCCCCATAAACCATTATCCCGCATGGTGGTAGTGCGTATAGGCCAGCGGCCAACTCAGATCAAATGCCCAAATCCGTTAGGCGTGTTTTAGTAACTCGCAGAGACGAACAGGGTTCCCGTCGCTCTGACTTGGTAACACGCGGACCACGACCAGGGACCAGGCCCACCTCTCACCTAGGTAGTCTCCGCCTGCCCTGTCGCTTCGACTACAGTGTAAGTTCCGCGTCGGCTGTCGGGACAAGTCCCGAGCTACCACCACATCCTGGGTGGTACCGCTAACAACCAGCCGCCATAGGACTCTCTCGCGGGTGCTCTCCGGGCCCGCCCGACTTTCATATGTATCTCTCGCGGGTACCCGTCGGGGTTGACCCAACTTTAACCTGGGGCTGAGTAAAGTCAAAGTATCCGTGTGTTCATAACATCAAGGGGGAATCCGAGGAATCACCCTCGATGGATTCCCACTCGATGCAACCGTCAAGGTGAACCCGGAGGGATCACCCTCGATGAGTTCACACTTGAGGAGTTGTACGACAGAGGCATCATCGGAGGTGGTGAAAGAGGAATCACCCTCGGTATCCCACAACCGACTAGCTACGCTACAAAGACGTCATCAGGAGTGAGGTAGGAGGTATCACCCTCGGCACTCGATGGTAGCTCTGTAGAGTCATACAACTAAGGGGGTGTGCGGTGCTGTGATCGGTCTCTGCACATCGATCACATTGATCGAGTCATCCGGTAGCAAGGCAGGGCAACACGGACAAGGGTGTGGGGCCAATGATGGATCACTAACCAACCTACACTAAGCAATTAGGACAACAGGTAAAGTATCAATAGCAGGTTACAAAATCAGGCTATGCATCAAAATAGGAGCAATCAATTACAGTAGCAAAATCTAATACAAGTATGGGAGAGAAAGAATGGGCGATATAGGAATGATCAAGGGGGTTTTGCTTGCCTGGAAGCTTTGCTGAAAAGGAAGAAGGGTCATCAACGGTGTAGTCGGACTCCGGAGCTACGTCAGTCTCGAAGTCTACTGGAGAGAAGAGGGGGAAGAAACAATAAATATAAAGCAAACAAATGCACACAGATGCTTGGTATGGCAATAGGCTGTGCTAGGGGTGCCCTAACGCAGTGCTAGGTATTTTAAACGGGGCGGAAAAATATCCGAGAATATATTCCTAGCTCCAGGTGCTTATCGGTACACTGAACCGGAGGGGAAGGTTCCATGTTTAGATAGTTAGGAGTGATGGTCAAGTATTTTGACCACATATTCGGATTCGTCTCATTTTTTGATCAACTTTCATGTTGAAAACTTTTCGATCCGAGCTACGGTTGAATTTCTACGAATTTTCAATGATTTAAACCATTTTCTGAAATTCTGGAATTTAAATCTAATTAATAAATTCGCATTATCCAGAACAGTACTCGTATGACGTCAGCGTGATGTCAGCATGACGTCAGTGGTCAACCCCAACTGTTCCAGGTCAAACCTGACAGCTGGGAACCACCAGTCAGCGACAGAGAGCTAATTAGGGGTTAATTTAAACGAAACAGGGTTAATTAGGGAGGGGGCCCCACATGTCAATGTCAGATTAGTAATTAGATTAATTTTAAACCTAATTAGTTAATTAAACAGGTGGGGCCCGCGTGTCAGTGGCACTATGCGGCCACGTCAGCGCGTTGTCCGGTCAGTGCGGTCAACTGGGGCCCCTGGGCCCACTGGTCAGTGACCCAGGGAGCCCCACATGGCAGCCACGTCGGCAGTTGGCGCCGGAGTTGCGCCGACGACCATCCCCGCGGCGGATCCGTGCCGGAGTTGGCCGGAAAACCGCTACGGGCGGCCGTTTGGCGTGCGGCTAGCGGCGTTCGATCGGGGAGATCGAGCCGCGGCGATCTACAGTGCGGGCGCGAGCTAAGGCGGCCGGAGACAGGCGGCGGCGATCTTCGGGTGAGCTCGGTTCCGTCGACGCAGGGCACGGCAGGTGACGGGGCTTGGCGCGTTGGGTTCCTGGAGAGCCCAGGAATACGATGTAGGGCTCGGATGCGGTCGGCGCCCACGGTGGCCGCGACGGAGAAGTGAGCAGTGGAGGCGAGCTCACGGCAACAGCAGCAAGCAGCTAGTGGGCGTGCGTGAGCGCAGAGGAAGAGGGAGAGGAAAGGAGGGCTCACAGCGAGCCGGTAGGGGTGCATAGTGGGCTCGGGGAACCTTGGAGGTGGCGGAGCAGTAGCGGCGATCACCGGCGCCCGAGGTTGAAGAAGACCTCGATCCGGTGGCTGCGGTGCTCCCCATGCTCGATGCGGTGGTGCAGGTGAGGTAGTCGAGGCCGGCGCGTCTCCTGGACAAATCTAGGCCGCGCGGGGTAGCTTCTGGCCGCGCAGTTGACGATGGCGAGGCGACGACCACGCTCGGCCGAATGAGACAGAGAGGGAGAGGGCGTGCGAGGGGGTGAATGGGGGACTAGGGTTAGCGGGGAGAGCGAGGGGGCTCGGGGAACGTGCTTATCCTCGCCGGGGTGGCTCAGATGGCCGGTGCGTGGCGATCGGCGGCCACGGGCGCGCGCCAGCCGACAGCTGCTGAGGAAGGAGACGACCCGGCTGGGCTGGGCCGCGGTGCACTGTTGCACTTGGGCCACGGGCACAATAGCTTTTCTCTTTTCTTTATTTTCTTTTCTGTCTTTCTTTTATAGTTTCTGTTTTGCATTTTCTTTTAGTATCAATTCAATTTTGTAAAATGTGCAACTTGTCTCAATATTTATGATGCAATATACCTCACTGTCACAAAAAGTTTGATGGTCATTTGGAATGGTTTTAATATTTTTAGAAATCGAAAAGACCAAATTAATTGCTGCTGGTCCACTGTTTTGGTTGCTAGGGTCAATTTGGGAATTTAAATAATGTCGGTTTTATTTTTATAATTGCTTTGGGAATTTTTGCAATCCTATGAACATTTTTGTTTTGCTGTTTGAAGAAATAATTAGTTGACTTGCATTTTGAATTTTGAATTTGAACTTGAAGTTGGATTATTTCCTAAATGCAATTTATTTAGGATGATCATGATGATATGGCTAATTAATTAGCTTAATGACAGGGTTGAGATCTGGGGATGTTACTTGCTATCAGGAAGTTTCATAAAACTTTCACAACCTTCAAGGTTAATATGTTGTAGGAATTTCATCTCATGGATGTTTTCTGGCAGTCTACAAATATCAGTCCTCTTTAATGCTAAGTATCACAAGTGCTTGAGTTGGTACACATATTCAACCAGTGCAGCAATATTTGCTGGGAAGTTAATCAACGAATCATCAGGCTGAATTTTGAGGCTTCCGGATAATATTAGTGACCTAAGCAATTTCTGCTCTCTAAAATATCTCCACTCAAATTCATCTGATCCCACTCCTCTGGTTTCTATAGACAATCTAAAAAAATTGGGTGATCTAAGTTTTGTTTTGGTTGTATCTCCATTGTGACCTACTAGTGTTTCATCCCTAGCCACAAATTGAGCAAATGAGCGAATGACATCATGCATGTTGCACAAAAGCTGGTTAGGAAATAATGGATCTATCTCTATAATGTTCCTTAATATTAGCTCTTTATAGTTCTTTTTTATTTTCTCTTCCAAACTATTTGAGCCTCCTTGAACCAATCCTTTAGAAATCCACATGGACACGATTTCAAGGATACTTAGGCTTGTCTTTTTGGGTTTAAGGGAGAAGTGCAGGAAGCATTGTTTCAAGTAAGGGGGCAAATCCTGGTAGCTAAGATAAATTGCATAGTTTAGTTCATCTGACATTGGAGATACTGACCATATGTCATCATCCAGGACATCTTCCCAAGCACGTCATGATTTCTTCTTACTGCATAGAAGCCCCCCTATCACTTTTATAGCAAGTGGTAAACCGTCACATTTTGCTAAAATTTGTAACCCAAGATCCTTTAGCATGTCAACCTCATGTCCATGTTCCTCTGTTGTGAGTACCTGCAACCAGTTTAAATATATGTCTTCAGTAAGGGGAAGATAACATCCAACAGTGCTTAGCTAATGTAGTCATTTCATTTACTAATAATATGTTAGATGAGCGAGCAAACAAAAGTAATACTCCCTCTAACCATAAATGTATCTTTGTATGTATATGGGCATAGTCTTCATGGTGAAACAACCTTTCTCAATCAAATTCGGCAAAAAATATGATGTTTCCAATGAAAACAATACTAGACTATGAAAGTATATTCCACGATGGATGTAGTAGTGTCAATTTCATGTTATCAGTGTGGGTAAAATATCTAGAGTTATAGCCAAGTTTTGAAATATTCTACTGACCACGTCCTAAGCTAATCTATATTCATATGGAATAAAAGTTATGCAGTACCAAAATTAAATGATAGTAGTGAAATTTAAAGCGATTCGCTAATTTATTATCTACTAAAGCTGACATCATGCACATGCGTACTATGCATTTATTTAATATGTATTTCGTATGTTGTCTTGTTTATTATCATGGAAAACAGAGGCTTAAGTACACACATACAACATGAATACTTCATCCGTTCCTGAATATAGGTTATTTAGGACGCGACACGGTCCTGCTGTTGATACATTGATCATGAAGTTATATGCAGGTTAGTTGCCTCACATTACTTTATAAAATTATGTTTTATAATGAATATAAGCGATGTTTCTGATGATAGTATTTTCTTTATGGATGGTCAAAATTAGAAACACTTGTCTCGTAAAATTCTAATAAGGACCAAGATTTTGGATCATAGTTACTACTAGTTAATTACTATTTACAAAAACAAGCAAATATATGTGAACGGTATTTAGGTGAACTCGTGTTAAGAGTGAAACTTACGACAATGGCATTATAGTTGCATGGTGTTTACTGAGGTACCCATACTATTCTTCTGACAAACAATTATTAGACTAATACTAGTCATCAATCTACTGAAGACATGCACAATGACGCACTAGACGGTATGGAGGGACACAATAAATTATCATGAAATTGATTGTAACACCATGCAGTCAAAAGTTCATCTCACATTTGTTAACCTGGAATCACTACGTGTTGATGGGGGGGGGGGGGGGGGGGGGGGGGGGGGGGGGGGGGGGGGGGGGGGGGGGGGGGGGGGGGGGGGGGGGGGGGGGGGGGGGGGGGGGGGGGGGGGGGGGGGGGGGGGGGGGGGGGGGGGGGGGGGGGGGGGGGGGGGGGGGGGGGGGGGGGGGGGGGGGGGGGGGGGGGGGGGGGGGGGGGGGGGGGGGGGGGGGGGGGGGGGGGGGGGGGGGGGGGGGGGGGGGGGGGGGGGGGGGGGGGGGGGGGGGGGGGGGGGGGGGGGGGGGGGGGGGGGGGGGGGGGGGGGGGGGGGGGGGGGGGGGGGGGGGGGGGGGGGGGGGGGGGGGGGGGGGGGGGGGGGGGGGGGGGGGGGGGGGGGGGGGGGGGGGGGGGGGGGGGGGGGGGGGGGGGGGGGGGGGGGGGGGGGGGGGGGGGGGGGGGGGGGGGGGGGGGGGGGGGGGGGGGGGGGGGGGGGGGGGGGGGGGGGGGGGGGGGGGGGGGGGGGGGGGGGGGGGGGGGGGGGGGGGGGGGGGGGGGGGGGGGGGGGGGGGGGGGGGGGGGGGGGGGGGGGGGGGGGGGGGGGGGGGGGGGGGGGGGGGGGGGGGGGGGGGGGGGGGGGGGGGGGGGGGGGGGGGGGGGGGGGGGGGGGGGGGGGGGGGGGGGGGGGGGGGGGGGGGGGGGGGGGGGGGGGGGGGGGGGGGGGGGGGGGGGGGGGGGGGGGGGGGGGGGGGGGGGGGGGGGGGGGGGGGGGGGGGGGGGGGGGGGGGGGGGGGGGGGGGGGGGGGGGGGGGGGGGGGGGGGGGGGGGGGGGGGGGGGGGGGGGGGGGGGGGGGGGGGGGGGGGGGGGGGGGGGGGGGGGGGGGGGGGGGGGGGGGGGGGGGGGGGGGGGGGGGGGGGGGGGGGGGGGGGGGGGGTTATACAGAGAGAAAAATAAAATAGTAGTGTGGTGGAGCTGAAATCCACCTTTCCCTGTCTACAGTACCGAAAGGCGATTTGTGAGCTCCTTAGGCGATCCACCTCGCCGTCGCCGAATCGCGACGTGTACATAGCGTAGGATGGCTTAGGGTTCCAGCCGGCGGCGTCGGGAAGGTGGAGGCGCGGCCGGAGTGGATTTTGGTGGAGGCGGTCTTCCCCTTCGACGGCGGCGCTCCGTGGAGCTCTGTTGTGGATCTGCTTCCCCCATCGTGCTCGCAGCTCTGTGGAGCTGCCGTGCGCGACTTCCCCTCGCCGGAGTCCGTGGGACGGCGGATCTGGCTCGCGAAGATCTGCTGGAAGAAGGTGATGCTGGTTGGTGCGACGACGACGGTGGCATTCGGTGTAGCTCCTTCGGGACCGGTGCTCGGCGACTTCCCGTTCGCGTGGGGACTGCTCCTGATCCAAGGCGTCAAGGGGAGCGGCTGCGACGGCGCGCCACCGACAGCTCCGTGTCGCCGGCGTCGTTGTATTGCAGAAGGGCTTGGTTGTAATTTTGTTTTCTGTGTGGACCTTTCTGTAATGTTGCCGATCTAATATCATCTTCTTTTACTCGCAAAAAAAAAATGGACTAATGGCCCTTGCTGTTTGAGAAGTGGTGGTGAGCAGCGAGCGAGAAGCTTGAAGCCGATGCAGATCCGGCGAGGGAGATATATATCCGTCAATCAATCATCAACGCACGCGGCAACCATTTCTCTCGCTGGGTCTGCTTGCGGGGTCGGGGAGCACACACGACACAACCTGTCGAGCGGCACCCACACCTTGACAGCGCGCGGAGGCATACGACGCAACCTGTCGAGCATGGGTTGGGGAAGGGGGGCTGCTTGAGGCCCCAGATCGACGGGCGGAGTCGCTATAAGGCCATGTGACTCTTCACCGGCGGCATTCATGCCGGAGGGCAACTGCTGAGCGGTGTCGCCTTCGTTGCCATGTTATTCTTCCCTGGCGGCATTGATGGCGGAGGGCGACGGCAGGTGGACAAGGGAGTTCGTCGGACCGGGCGCTACTAGAGTGTAGAGACGGAAGACAAGTCAAGTAAGAGCATGGTTAATAGTATAGCCAGCTGCTGGCTATATGATTTTGCCACATCATTTATAGCCAACCTTATAGTCAGCAAGTACAATAGTTGGATATAAATATGTACTACTTTTTTGCTACATGGCCCACCTCACTCTCTCACAACATGCCTAGGAGCACGTGCTGCAGCCGGCTGTTAATCAGTAGCCCGCTTCCCTTCTCTCTCCTCCTCTCTCTCCTCCAACTCATCCAAAATATAATATTTAAAGCCTTATAGCCTGCCTACGTCATCCTATTGTACTTGCTCGAATAACACTTTGGACGGAGGGCAACGGCATTTATTTATGGACCTTACAGTACAATGTGACAGATGTGAAGCCCATGCACACCACTGGAGATAGACTGAGTCTGGAGGAGGGAGCTTGACTGCTTGAGGTCCTGCCCCGTCACCTTCTGGTCCTTGCATAGCCGGTCAGCAGCATTCACACCTCACAGCGCACGGAGCTGCGACACAACCTTTTGAAACAGGCTTTCGTCCCGCTTTATACTCAATACAAAGTACACTGCTAAATGAAACAAAATGATGAGGTAGCCCTCATACAAGCAAATCTTAAGATGCTCGGATCACGTCGAACTCAAGCAACTACGCTACCGAAGGAGATTACAGGAAAGTCTGACAACAATGCCACGCTACACACCCTAGGACGCCTAAGTTCCCCGACAACGCCCTCAGGAAGGAAAACGGCACAAAGCGTCGTCACTGCCTAGCCACAACGGAATAGGGTCTTCATCCGAAACTCTAGAGCAGAGAGGAGATCCACGACGACGTCTTCAAGAAGAGAGCGGTGCCCGCGAGCGTCGTCATCGCCGGCGCAAAAGCGCAGAGCTTTCTCTCGGCACCTAGCCCGTGACATCACGAGGCCCCCAGGGCAAACGTGACATGCCCAGACCCCTCCCCCCCGGGGGGGGGATCTAGATCTGGGCGACGCCATAGAGGGCATGCCTGAGCCACCATACGATACCCTTCTCATCGCCTACACGACCAAGAGGGTAGCCACCGCCGCCACAATGATGCCCGCCGGAGAGCCAACCATTCGGACCGCCATCCAGAGCCGCCGCCCCGGCATCCATGTCCGGACCATCACCCACCGCCAATATCACGGAGTACCAACCACGGTAGGAAAAGTAAAAAGGCCGCTCCTTTCACGGCAAGCCAGGCGGCGTTGGGGTTGGGAGGTGGGCGGCGCTTGATATGGTCATGTTGGCGATACTTCGTGAGAACGCAGGTGAAGAAGGTGCGCCATTTGATGTAATTATTCTTGTTAGGATCGATGACAGCAGTGCACCTTCTGCTCACTCCAATGCTTACAGTCGATGCTAGATGGTCTATGAACATGGATGTAGTTTTTGTTACTTCTCGTGTTCTTTGTATTCGGATGATTTTTTATGAAAGATCAAGCTTTTTCCCCTACAAAAAACACACAATCACATGCATGCAGCGTTCAGTTTTGCAGTGCACATCCATGCAACGCATGCAAAGGCTTGGTTAATTTATCTCACTAACAATGTGCCGGCATAGTATCTCGTAGGTGCTCATAGGGTAGGATGTGTGTGCGTGCGTTCATAGCGGTGAGTGTATGGGTGTTTGTACTGTGTTAAAAAAAATCTTGCTTAGGTGGTGAATTGGGTTGGTTAATGGAAGAGAATATTTCTCCTGGTCTTTACATCTGAAATAGCGGTCTTAGATATCTCTTCCGGTAAAATAATCTTTTATTACATTTATTATGTTCTTTTGTTATTAGTCATTCCTGCCTTTGTTTGCTGCAAAATTTTCTATCTACTTAATAGAAGCTCCTACAATTTGGAACCAGATCGTCTGACGTAGGTGGAAAGTACTGCAGAGGGACGTAGATCGTTTCCTACCGCCCCTTGCGCATCCTATGGTAGCCGGTGGAACCGAACCAAGACAGCGCTTGATGTTCAAAGGCCTTGCAGCCCACGAGCGGAATCCCCTCATGAACAGCCCATTCACCTCAGGAAAAAGAAACCTCAGGAAAAAGAAACAGCGTGGATACTGCCGCTGCCGCTGCCAACACGTAGATACTGCTCTGTGATGCTCGACTGAGCACAAATTTTTTTTTGACATAGGAGCACGATATACTGGAGCAAAATCAAGTTTCAGATTTAGCAGATGAGATGCTTTAGATTTAGCAGGGCATCTCCAACGCGGACCGTCAAACCATCCGCGTTTGTCCGGACCACACGGTCCGGACATATTTTGTCAGTTTGGGGGTTAACGTTGGAGATGCCTTAAGATATTGTAAATCGATTTGGAATAGTTGTTAATTTGAGAGCTGGTCATCCATGTTATTCTGTGAGAATATCACTTTGTAATTTTGGTAAGAGCATCTACAGCCGGGCGCCCCAAACCTGCCTCATACGCCTGGGCGGGCCGCCCGGTCACTGAGCGCCCGTCCACATGGATGAGGTCGAGCATGAGGAGGATGAGAAGATGCTCGCCTACATGGATGAGGTCGAGCACGCCGCGGAGGAGGAGAAGATGCTCGCCTACATGGATGAGGTCGAGCATGAGGAGGATGAGCCGGAGCCTTCCTAAGCGCCCGTCCACCCGGCGCCCGGCACCGACGTCGTGGACATCTTCGACGACGAATATTAGCTAGGGTAGGACACATAGTATGTAGTATGTAGGATTTCTTTTGCATGCTTTGTATGGATGTAGGGGTTGAAATATGAGAGACTCGGATGCAGAGTAGCTAATTTGAGGCGCGTCCACGGGCATTTGAGGGGTCAGATTTGCCAAGTCTGGCTGTAGATGCTCTAACAGGATGTCAGAGTAGATCATGGATGATATGAGCATGTAAATGAGAGGAATATCGAGCAGATCATTGATGTTCTGAGCATAGAGGAAAATCGAGCAGATCATTGCTGTTTTGAGCATATAAATGAGAGGAATTTGTGGGACGCAGATTTGATGAACATGGTTCCACGCACACCCCTTATAAATAGTAAATTAAAAAAACGCTCTTATATTATGGGACAGAGAGACTATAATATAATTGAAGATCAGATCATTGGTGTTGTCAACACCAATGAATTTGTGAGCATATCATTTAGGAAGCTACTGACGATGAAGACCGCAAGAGAGAGCCAGAATATTTAGATGTACGCACAAGATCAAAGAGGAGATATCACGCCGTTTCTGTGTCCTCGATCTTTTTTTTCTTTTTTCTTTTAGATACCTTGATCTCTTTTTCCTGTTCTTGCGCCGTTTCTTCCCTCCCTCTTGCATTGGATTGGCTGGATCATGCTTTGTGGGCCGACTGCTGCCCTGTGTTCACTCGGTTCCACCGGCCGCCGTCGGATGCGCATGGGACGGTAGTAAATGACCGACGTCCCTCTGCAGTACTTTGTTCCTAAGTCGGACGATCCCGATCCCTACAATTTACGGGTTTGCTAAGATTCATGTGCCTGCAATATCACACCTACGGGTGGGTGGCCAACCTTTTCCCCGCCAATGCTCTGTTTTTTCAATAAGTTAAACTGGACATATTTATTTCATGCTATATCGATATCATGGCCTAAGCATATGCAAGCTATAAATAGGAGTACTGCCGCCACATGTGGTTGACAAGACTCACCTCGAAGCCCCTTCTTGCATGTACACTTCGGCACCCTCCACACCAATTAACCTCACCATGGCTGTCATCCTCTTCCTTCACTCCTATGAATCTTTCTATGATTAGAGAAAGCAGCAAAGAAATGAAAGGGGTTCTTTGGCGCTAATTGCACAGTGCAGAAGCATAGATGAAGTAAATCATACTCTAGGATGTTCTTTTTTTTAGAAAAGGGGGATTACCCCCGGCCTCTGTATCAGAGTGATGCATGCAACCCCTTTATTAAAAAAAGTAACCGAACGGTCTGTGGTCCAGAACAAGCTCGCTCGGAGCTGAAAATATAAATAAAAAGGTAAAAATTGCCACAACCTGCGAAAATAGGATGAGATGCCTACACACCTGGCCTATTACTGGACCGCCATGACGCTCAGTGTTGTATCCCGATCTATTACAACTTGAACTGGATACATGTTAATTAATTGGAAGCCCCGGGATCGTTTTCTCGCAGGGAGTCGAGGAAGGATCTCTAGGCTTTGCTACAACATACTTATTTCTGTACGCTATGCAACTAATCTGCACTCTTCTTATGCTGCAAGACGCTGAAGATGCTAGTCTTCGATAGGCTAGGCTTTCCCCTCTATTCTGGCATTTCTGTAGTCAAGTCCACATATACAGCCTTCCTTTGATAATGATGCATACTAGACTAGTTCTGATGTAAGTCTTGCTGAGTACTTTGGATGAGTACTCACAGTTGCTTTGCTTTCCCTTTTCCCTATATACCCGATTGATGCGACCTGATGACGGAGCCCCGGAGCCAGCTGCCCCTACCGCCGACGGCTACTACTACTACCCCTCCGGCGGATACTACTACGAGGAACCCTCTGACGACCAGGAGTAGATAGGAGGCACCCAGGTAGGAGGCCTGCGCCTTTCGATCCAGTGTTTTGTTTTGCCCCGCCTTCTAAAGGCTTATCTGTTTAACTTATATCTGTACTCAGATATCTAATGCTTCCGCTGATGCTTGTATGACATCGAGCTTATGTATTTGAGCCCTCGAGGCCCCTGGCTTGTAATATAAATCTTGTATGACTTTTATTTGTGTTTAGAGTTGTGTTGTGATATCTTCAAGTGAGTCATTAGGCTTGATCGTGTGCATTTGCGTGTATGATTAGTGCACGGTCGAGCCGGGGGCGTCACAAGTTGGTATCAGAGCCGACTGTCTGTAGGATCCCCCTTTCCAACTCCTTGGCCGAAGTTGAGTCTAGTAATTGCAAAACTATTTTACTAACTTGGCTGTGTGGCTTACGGGCCCACGTCGCCAATGGGTGGTATTAGGATCTTTTGTTCCTCTTCCATACTCTGGGACTCTGAACTCTCATCCTTTCGGGTTATATGATTTTGCTAACTCTAATACTAGGTTCTCGTAATCACATTCACCCGGAGAGTTGGACTGTCTGCAACTAATTCTTTCCTTTGGTCTGATTAATCTGAGAATCACCTTTTCCTTTCCATTGGTCTGTTTAACCTTTCCTTTCCAAGTTATCATATGCTTCTCACACTGTCATTTGACATCTTGCACTCCCTGTTTCAGATGTGTCCCGCAAGACAGCTTATGCGTCAGACCATGGCTGTTGTTGCGACTGGGTTTCCGGCTATTTTGGTCGATCTTCTGACTAGGTTGGGATATCGCTGGTACCCCGAGTACATAGTTTACGAGGATTACCGCGAGTTCAACCAGGAGCAGTACCACGCTGTGGTTCGCATCTTTGATCGGCAGGACATCTCCATCACTGAGTTGCACACCTTCCATGGTGTTGGAGTGACGGTTGATATGGCCGTCCATGACGCTGCCTATACTGCTATTGCCCGTCTCCGCGGAGAGCACAACAGTCGCTTGGAGGAGACTGCTTTCAGATATATCCCATATGCCCCCGCTGGGGATGAGACTAGATATTACAGTGCTGTCTGTACCCCTTACGTGCTGCGTCGATATGACCCGCAGGTTTTGGTACAGTACACTCAGGCTCTGGACCGCACTGCTCGAGCCCTTGCTATCGAGTTGTACACCACTCGTGCTCGTCTTTACGACGCTCTGACACAGTTGCTGCCAGCGGTCAGTGCGAGATGTATCCAGAGTATATCCTTTACCCGCGCAGGACGGAGATGCCACCAGGTCTTGAGTGGCCTGTTGTTGGAGGTTGTACTCCTCCACGTGGTCCTCTTCTTCAAGTCCGGGACCAGGTTCTGCACTAGAGTGTTCACGGAGCGCAGGATCCTTACATCGAGGGTACCCTGCGTCGTCACCTGCAGCTGTCTGGCTTCAGTGGTTTTCTCCGACGTTGATGTAGCATATCGCTATGTCGCGTTGTTGTATCTCTCCACCGCGTGCCTGCGTGCCGCCTAGTTGTCTAGCTTTTCTTTTCGCGGTTGTAACGCTGGCTTGTAACCGAATCTATGTATGGATCTATATGTCATGTCGACTATGTTGATGTATCTATTGCACTTCTTTTTGTCGTGCATGTTACTTCATGAATGAATCCATACAACTGCAAATGCCCGTTGCTAAACTACCCCCTGTTAAATTTTAGCAGGATGGTTAGACCAGTAGGTCGTGGTCGTGGCCGTGGTGCCAACAATCCACCACCGCCTGACTATATGGCTGCAATGATGCAACAATTCGAAATGCATCATCAGTTCATGCAAGGACTTATGGATCAGTTTCCTCGCCTAGATGCCGACCAGCAGCCAGCCTCAATCACTTTGCAAGACTTTGTGCGCCTGAACCCAACTATTTTCCGCAACTCAGTTCAGCCGCTTGAGGCTGATGACTGGCTCCGTGACATCGCTTTCGAGATGGAGTCTGCGAATGTGGCCCCTGCCAGCTATGTCACTTTCGCCTCCTACTTTCTAAAGGGACCCGCAGCCCAATGGTGGGACACTCACAGGCAGACCTTAGCTGCTAGAATCATCATCACCTAGGTGGAGTTCAAAGCTGTTTTCCATGCCCGTTACATACCTCAGGGAGTCATGGACCGCAAGAAGCGAGAATTCCGCAATCTTACTCAGGGAAACAAGTCTGTCGAAGCTTATCAGCAGGAATTTCTGGAACTGTCCCGCTACGCTGAAGAGGACATTGCTACTGATGCACGTAGACGGGAGATGTTCCATGAAGGGCTCCACCCTGACATCAAGCTTGCACTGCTAGTACAGGACTTTGCCGACTTCGCCACCTTGGTGGAGAAGGCTATCCAGGTTGAGACAGGCCTAAAGGATCACAAGGACGCGCTCAAGCGCACCCGTGAAAGCAGGCTCATCTTCGGGCTCCCAGAAACGCCGCATCTGGATTCCTCACAGCATGTAGCCCCCAGCTGCACCTTCTCCACAGGCGGGGCAGCCGAGACCTCAAGTTCCAATGTTTCGAGCTCCTGCTCCCCGTCCCGACAATGGGCTCTGCTTCAAGTGTGGCCGTCCAGGTCACCATTCCAGAGAATGCCCCCAGAACCAGAATCAGCTTGCACTTCCCCCTGCTGGCCGTGGAAATGGCCGTGGCAACTACCATCCCCTCAACAACAATGCCAGGCCTTCTTATGGTCGTGGTCAAGCTTATCATGTTGAATTGAATGAAGCTCAAGGTCAACCTGCTTCTGTGAAGGGTAACCTCCTTGTTAACTTAGCACCAACTTCTGTCCTATTTGATTCAGAAGTATCGCATTCATTCATATCTGAAGCTTTCAGAAGGACTTCCGGGAATACCCCGATCTTTTCCCTTCGACCTCCTAAATGCGCGGGATGAGAATTTCTTTTAGAGGAGGAGAATTGTAACACCCCTGAGTATTAACTTACAGTGATCCACCATGTTAATGCCAAGTCACCTTGATTTGCAATGATTGGATCATCATTAGTTTCATATCTCATTTCAAATTCCTCTCTGAATTCAAATTCAAATTATAAGTGAATTTTTGGAGTTGCATAAAAGTTGCTGGAAAAATGTTCATCATTTAGTAAATATTCCTAAACAAATACCTATTCAGGAAAACAACATCACCATGTTGCTATAATGAGCATTAGCATTTAAAACAGTACCAATCCAGCAATTTGAAATGCAAATGCAATTATGAAAATTCCAAATGGGTTCACTTAAATCTCAAACTTTTTGTGGCAGTGTCTAGAAATGCACTGGAATTAATGGGCCAAGTTCCATATTTTTTCTAAGCCATTTGGATGCCCAACTATTTTCTTTTCCCTCTCTGTTTATTAAATAAAAGAGAAAAACAGAAAAAGGAAACGCTTACCTGTCGCTCACATGTGGCCCAGCATCGGCCCAGTCCATCTCCACTCGTCTCCCTCACCTGCTCCCGCCGTCCGTGTCGGCGCGGCCGCGTCCAGCGCGCGCTCCACTGTCCCCAGCTCGCCACCGCAACGGGCAGTTGAGCGGAGGGGATAAGGCAAGCTCACCTGCCTCGAGCCGTCGCCCCTGGCCTCTCTTTCCCCTCTCCCCCTCGCTCACGCACTCTCCCTCTCCCTCACCTGATGCTGCCGCCGCTGCGCCGCTGCTGATCCACAGCCACCGGCATCTTCGCGCTCACAGCCCGTGTCCGCGAGCTCCGCCAGCTTCCTCCTCTTCAGCAGGTGCATTCGGTTGGAGTCGGGGAGCACCGCAGCTACCGCGTCGTCGTCATCCCCATCTCCGGCCACCGCATCATCTCCGCCGCGATTCATCACCAGTCTGCTGCTACAAAGCTATCGCCAGCCCTCGTGTGCCCCTACGTGAGCTCTTGCCTCTCTCCTTCCCTTCCGCTAGCACGCTGCTATCCCGTTGTTCGGGGGGGGGGGGGGGGGGGGGGGGGGGGGGGGGGGGGGGGGGGGGGGGGGGGGGGGGGGGGGGGGGGGGGGGGGGGCGAACCAAATGCATGGGCGTGCTGCTGGGATTCCTAGGCAGCGCGTGGGCACT
This sequence comes from Thinopyrum obtusiflorum, assembly GCA_036873465.1. NCBI lineage: Eukaryota > Viridiplantae > Streptophyta > Magnoliopsida > Poales > Poaceae > Thinopyrum > Thinopyrum obtusiflorum. The sequence continues at coordinate 42,767 of JAAAWM010012070.1, forward strand.
CCAGATGGACGCGGACGAGCCCCGTTGCTCGGATCTGCGTGGCCCCGATTCCAGCCGCCGCCTGTACTCGCCGATGCCGCCGTTTCCGACCACTAGAGCTCGCGCCGTTTGCACAGATTGACGCGGCTCGAAATTCCCGATCGAGAGGAAGAAACCGCGCGCAAAATGATCGACCGTACGCGAAACCCGAGCTCGCCGGAGCCCTCCGCCGCGTCCGGGGCTCGCCGGGGTGTTTTCCGGTCCGGCGTCCGACGTGGCACGGCCTGGGGCCCAAATGGGTCCCTGCCAGTGGGCCCCCTGGCCACGGTTGACTGCGTTGACCACGGTCAACGCGCTGACCTGGCAGTTACTGTCACTGACATGTGGGCCCGCGCGACTAATTACCGTTAGCGGTTAAATTAGTTAATCTGTTAGATTAGTTAGTCACTGACATCGGGCTCCACCTAGTTAATTACTCTGTTAGTTAAACTAGTTAGTCTCTGAGAATGACAGGTGGGTCCCAGCCGTCAGGTTTTGACCTGGAACAGCTGGGTTGACTAGATGACGTCATGCTGACACAGTGCTGCCGCAATAATCCTTTTCTGTTATTTTCAAATTTGATTTAAATTCCAAAATTTCAGAAAAATCTTTAAATCTTTGGAAAATCGTAGAAATTAAACCGTAGCTCGGATCAAAAAACTTTCTACATGAAAGTTGATCAGAAAAATGAGACGAATCCGAATATGTGGTCAAATGCTTGACCATCACTCCTATCTATCTAAACATGGAACCTTCCCCTCCGATTCAGTATACCGATAACTGCCTAAACGCCGGGAAAATATCCCAGATATTTTTCCGCTTCGTCTGCGACATATAATATTGCATTAGGGCACCACCAGCACTGCATATCGTCATGCCATGCATCTGTATTGTTTTGCTTGCTTTTATTTATTGTTTCTTCCCCCTCTTCTATCTGTTAGACCCCGAGACCGCCGCCGCTCCGGAGTCCAACTGCACCACTGACGACCCCTCCTTTGCCGCAGAGCTTCCAGGCAAGCAAACCCCCTTGACCATTCTGATATCACCTATTATTTCTCCCTCCTGCTTGCATTAGAATTTGCTGCTGCTTTCGATTAATCCTATTCTGATGCATAGCCTGTTTATGTATATTGCTTTTGATAATTTACCTGATATCCTAAATGCTTAGTATAGGTTGGATGGTAAACCATCTGTGGCCCCTCTTCTTTGTCTTAGTTGCCCCGCTTAGTTTCCAGTGCCCCAATCGATGTGATCGACAGGCTGAGACTAGCACAGCACCGCACACCCCCTAAGTTGCTCGACCCTACAGAGCTACCATTGAGTGCCGAGGGTGATACCTCTTATCTCACTCCTGATGTTGCCTCTGTAGTACAGCTAGTCATATGTGGGTTACCGAGGGTGATTCCTCTTTCACCACCTCCGATGAAGCTTCTGTCGTGCAACCCCGCAAGTGTGAACACCATCGAGGGTGATTCCTCCGGGTTCACCTTGATGGTTACATCGAGTGGGAGATCCCACGAGGGTGGTTCCTCGGATTCCTTCTTGATGTTATAAACACACAGTTACTTGGGCTTTACTACCGTTAATGGATAAAGTCGGGTCGACCCCGAGGGGTACCCGAGAGTAATATGAGTCGGGTCGACCGAGAGGGTACCCGCGAGATGATTACGTGGCACGGCCGGGCATTCCTGGCCCTTGCCGTAAGTCCACGAGACGGGGCGACGGGGTTACATGATCGTGGATCTCTACTCGTCTCCGCGAGCTCCTAATAATCCACTAACGAATTTGGGTACTTGATCTGAGTTGGCCATGAGCCAATACGCACTACCACCACGCGGGATAATGATTGATGGGGCCCTCTGCGTCATATGTATCAACTGATAGCTCTGCCAGACGTCCAGTTCAGTATTGCGGTACGGCAGGATCGGCGCCATCTAGGCAGAGGTGGTGCCTGGATCTAACCCTGCGCGCAACGACCCGGAGTGCAAAGGGCGATGGGCCCAAGACGCCTGAGTACTTAGGATGTAGACCGGCGGGGACCTCTCTGCGGAGCCTAGGTAGGACTACGTTGTGTCGGTTATCCAAGGCCGGGCATTACCCGGAAAAGTGTGTCCGGCCAGATGTAATCGAGCGTGCTGGGTAACAGTAGTGCACCCCTGCAGGGAAGATATATCTATTCGAATAGCCGTGTCCACAGAAACAGGATGCTCAGTGTTGTATCCTGATCTAATACAACTTGAACTGGATACATGTTAATTAATTAGAAGCCCCGGTATCGCTTTCTCGCAGGGAGTCGAGGAACGATCTCTAGGCTTTGCTACAACATACTTATTTCTATACGCTATGCTACTAATCTGCACTCTTCTTGTGCTGCAAGACGCTGAAGATGCTAGTCTTCGATAGGCTAGGCTTTCCCCTCTATCCTGGCATTTCTGCAGTTAAGTCCACACATACAGTCTTCCTTTGATAATGATGCATACTAGACTGGTTCTGATGTAAGTCTTGCTGAGTACTTTGGATGAGCACTCACGGTTGCTTTGCTTCCCCTTTTCCCCATATACCCGATTGATGCGACCAGATGACGGAGCCCCGGAGCCAGCTGCCCCTACCGCCGACGGCTACTACTACTACCCCTCCGGCGGATACTACTACGAGGAACCCTCCGACGACCAGGAGTAGATAGGAGGCACCCAGGTAGGAGGCCTGTGCCTTTCGATCTAGTGTTTTGTTTTGCCCCGCCTTCTAAAGGCTTATCTGTTTAACTTATGTCTGTACTCAGATATCTAATACTTCCGCTGATGCTTGTATGACATCGAGCTTATGTATTCGAGCCCTCGAGGCCCCTGACTTGTAATATAAAACTTGTATGACTTTTATTTGTATTTAGAGTTATGTTGTGATATCTTCAAGTGAGTCCTTAGTCTTGATCGTGTGCATTTGCATGTATGATTAGTGCACGATTAAGTCGCGGGTGTCACACCTGGGTCGTGCCTGTCGTCATCTCCAACGACTTGGACGAGCGTCAGCACAAGGTTCCTACAATCCTACTCTTCTTACCAAGCTAGCAGAAAAAGTATACTTCAACCGGGTACAAAAACTACTCCCATACAAGGGGCTCTGAAGATGTCTGCCCGCTCTATAAACTTGTCTTAAGAACTTGTTGCACCATTTGTTGGCTTTGCGAAAGCTTTTTGCGAAATTACTTGCGTTAGTTGGGGTTGTCAAACTATGTGGACAAGTTTGCTATTTGCTATTTCCTACTTGTGAATCTATGTGTAAACTGTTTGATATTTGCTATGTGGAACCTTTATTAATATGTGAGCTCATATTTTGCTATTTGTGAAACTATGTGAAACCTGTGATAAAACTTTACAAAACAAACAATCACTAAAACTTGTAAAAACCTAAACCCACAGGACCCTACCGCCAAGCCATAGGGTGGTAGGGTCAGGCAACCTACCGCCATGACCTGCGGCGGTAGGGTGTTGCGCTGGCCGTTAGGTAACGGTAGTGGGCCGTCCATGCCACCGCCAGAACCCCTGGCGGTAGGTTGCGTGACCCTACCGCCGAGCCATTTGGCGGTAGCAAAAGGGTCAGATGTCGAAATTTTTTCAAACGGGGGTCAGATCTCGATTTTATACCACAAAAGGGTCAAAACACGAAATTCTGCCACCGCTGGGGAATCGTGGGTGATCTGAGTTGCGGGCGCCAGCCCCAAAGTGCCTAGGCCCACCTGATCTTCGGCACCACCTGTCGCGGGCGCCTGCCCCAAAGTGCCTAGGCCCACCTGATCTTCTGCACCAGCTGTCGTGGACTCGACAGCACGTGTAGCCGAAACATCTGGGGTGGGTTTCCCACCTGCGGACCCACACCTTGATCCTGACCCAAAGTGGCAACCACCACCTCCGGGGCTCTGCGTGCCAGGACGACCACAGTCTCCTTGACAGGGACAGGTGGGGTTCTGGTCAGCAACTCCGCAACGGGCGGCACCACCGCTGTCGTGCACCACGCAGGGGCCGACCCAGCGGTGGGGTCCATCACCAGCAGCCGCCAGCTGGACGGTCCCACCCTGCCCAGCAGGGCCTGCGCGTAGGACTGGCCACCTCCCACACCTGGGGCGCCGCTGCCGGCCTGCGAGGGGCCACGGTTGTCGCGCACGCCCCTCGTCCAAGGAAGGACATGCAGCTCGCCGCCGTTGAATGAGTCATCCTAGTCGTCCGGCAACCTGCTCTGACCGCTCCCTTCCGAGCTAGGTGGCCGGCGCCAGTTCTCCGGCGGGGTGAAGTCTCTCATGCGTCCGATATGGATGAGGGTGGGGTACTCCAGCAACCGGCTGCACGGCGGACGGCGGGCCGCCGGCAGCACGGCCTCCTCTTCCGGCTTCGGAATCCACAGGCGCTTCGCAACAGGGACGAGGTCCGGGTCGCGGCACCATGCCCGGAGCTTGAACAGCGACATGTCCTCCCGACTAGCTGTCTCCAGGGCAAGGCTGACGATGTCGCACGACGAACCAAGGATTTTGGCCGCCGTCTCGCACTCCCAAGCATGAGAAGGAATGCCCTCAATCATGATGTCCACCAGCACCCTCATAACCCTAGCAGTGGCTTGAGCTTGCCTGAGCCATGGCCGGAAGAAAAGCTCGAACCCCTGGTGCTCCACCGAATTGGCTCCCGTGGCAATGTTGCGGAACTCAGGGGTGGCGAAAACAACCAAGAAGTCCTCAGGATGGAAACGATGCACAGAAAAAGCGTGCCTAGGGATGCTGAGCTGCGCCGCGATAGCCTCGGCCGCCTCCACGTAGGACACCGGTGGCCTCGCACCGCCAACGTAGGCAACCGCAGCCAACCTGAGCCTAGTCTCCATGTCATCCATGACCGGAGAGCGCCTAAGGACGCAGATGTCTCCGTCCGGCACCACCGCCGGCAGCAGATGAGGCGTGGAGTGCACCACAGGGAAACCTGGCGAGAACCGTGCCGGCGGCGCCGGCAGCGCGTTCTTCCAAGGATCCAGCGGTGAACGCCCTGAACCAGGCGCCGACGATGGTCCAGGACCCATCCGGGCCACCTTAGCCGCGGCAGCACGACGGAGCTTGTCGACCGGGGTGGGACTGCGGGGCCTCTTGCACTGGCCGGACGAGTGGCCCTCCAGGTTGCAGCGAATACAAATCGGCAGGAAGGTGCAGTCTTGCTTGCGATGGCCGGCCCTGAAGCACTTGTGGCAGGGGGACTGGCTGCGCTCCGAGGAGGACGAAGGCGGACGGGCCGCCCCCTGGAGGCGCCGCTGCGCCTTGCGCCGCCGCCAGAGGGCCTTGCGGGACGCCTTGGCCTTGTTCCAGACGGCCGCCTGCTTGGCACCCGCCGGCTCCGGCGCCACCGCCCTGACCGACGCGGGGCCGTCTGAGGAGGACTGCATGCCCGGGGAGCCCGACAGCCCCCGACCAGAGACCACAGGGCGGGGGCGGGGGAACGCCGACGAAACGGACACCGGGCTCGCAGATCTGGCAGCCATGGGGACGGGAGCGAGCGGGGGAAGGACGGCCAGGAGGGCCGGCGCCACAGGAGAGGGGGGCGCCGGGGCCAGAGTGGCCGACGGCGCAGGAGAGGTGGACGCCGGGGCCGGAGTGGCCGACGGCGGGGGGCGCGGCACAGGCGGGTGCGCAACGGCTAGAAAAAACTAGGGCGCGCGGATGTGGATGGGGTTGGGGTACCGGACCAGTATGTGGCATTTAATGATTAGACGGTCTCGTACTTGACTCACCCACCTACGTTCTGCATGTGACTAGCTTCCTTGATTCGTTTAGCTAGAATTTAAGCCTCAATAGAAACAATGTCACTTTCACTTCAAATTAAGCTGCAGCAAGAGAAACAAGCTAGTGAGATATTTAATACGATGATACTCTCTCCTGTTCGCAAAGCATAATTGTTTTCTGCACAAAAGTTTTGTCAACATTCAAAACTTTGGCCACCATTTTGTAGATTATTTTGACAGGATGTGCACTAGTGCAAATATGAGATTTGGAGTCAGTTGACAAAGTCCGTTTCCGGCGAAATAGTTTCAGCCAACACTAACATGGTAACTCCCATGGTTTTAAATACGATATTGTCTCACCTGAGAAGTATCGATGGAGTTTGATACTCCCTCCGATCAATATTACTTGTCGCTGAAACGGATTTATCTAAACGTATTTCAGTGCTAGATACATCTGTTAGAATATTTGCACTATATAAAGAGCACCGTCATTAGGATGGCACTTGGTCGCTTCATTCCACACTCCCACTATTACTTCCCTCATTTTTTAGTGAGGGGAGTGGAGTGGGGAGGGCAGACGGCTGCCATACCCACATTGGCCATGCCACCATCGCATTGCTTCATCTCTCCCCTCTTGCACACTCGCCGCCGACCTTCCGACCACCATCTTGCCGGAACCCTCGCCGAAGACCAGGTTGCACCACCGTCGGCCACCCCCGTCCTTCCCCGCACCTGCCGGTCACCTGCACCACCCGCCAGAGCCCTGCCAGTCATGGCGGGACCTCATCAGACTCTGTTGAGCTACCGCGGCTCCCTCTGGCCACCAGGTCTATCTCCATCCACCTCGGTCCCGGCCGGACCTCACCGAAGTTGGCCAGACCTCACCGGAAGTTCATCGGACCCCCACCCCCCGAAAGATCATCGAAACCACCCATAACTATTCGAAACCTCGTCGGGACCATTCGGGACCTATCCAAAGCCAATTGGAGCCCCGTTGGAGTTGTCCGGACCTTGCCGGGCTTCTCCAGCCATCATCGGAAGCTCGCTACTACGCTCTACGACCGTCATCTTCCACAACAGTCACCACCCTCTTTGTCAATCCACCCCTGATCGGCTCCATCGATCCTCACAGCGGTAACTCCTCGATCGCGAGATCCGACGACCCTCACTCGGGCAAGGTGTGAAGAAGTAAAGGACCGTTCTGACCCATATCCAAGGTGGCATCCGAAGGGCGTCCCAATCTAAATCGGGACACCCCCTATTGTGTGGAGATTTAGGTCTCTAACAAAGAAAATGATGAAAAAGGGGTTGCCGAGTGTCATGTATAAACTTCTCGGCAAAAGTTTTAAAAGGGCGAGAAATATATTAAAATAGGTTTTCCGAGAGCCATCCACTTGACTCTCCGCAAACATTTTAAATAGTCTGGAAAATTCACAGGAAAAAGTGGTGCGGGATTTTTTTTGTAAAATGTTTGCAAATAGTCGGCAAACAGGGTACTGTCGTTTCCCTTCCATCAAAGGCGGTTGCCAGGTACACGTGCCGCACTCTTTGCCAATAGCCCTTTTCTGTCGAGTATCGGCTACAAGGTTTGCCGAGCGCAGCCTCGAGTGTGTTCTCTCAGGCTCACGGCATACAAAACACTTTGCCGGGAGCCTGCTAGAAAGCTCTCGGCAAAGTCCATGGCACACGGCCAAATGCCATATTCTGGTAGCGAGGCATATATATTGTGCCAACTTTCGTTTTCTTTTTGCTATGTGGCTATACATGCATTTTAACTATGCAAAGGTCGGGTGTGAGCTTTTGGGATTGATGATGCTTTGCTGCCTTTATGGGAAAAAAATACTACTCAACAACAGCTCTCATGGCGGCTAGTATAAAATATGCATGCCACCAGGCTGCTGTGGGCAACATCTAGCTATCTGTCTATATAAACCCAGCAACAGCTCTCAATCACTATCCAGGGGTGTAGGCACGTACGCACATACAGATACATACCATGGAATACGTGCTACCTGTGTTGCTACTTTCTTTTGTGTGCATCAGCGCAGTTGCCGTCCTTCGGCGTCGTGCTTGGGCTCCGGCCGTCCACGACGGTCAACAGCCGATCATCGAGGTCCGTGACCTGACCATCGCCCGCCGGGTGCTCATGGACCACGCTGATGCCTTCTGCAACCGACCGCTGAACATATTCCCCGTGGCCCTGGTCAGCGGGCATCGCCGCAGTCACAGCGACAACCTCACGTCCGTGCCCTACGGCCCGCGTTGGCGCGCTCTCCGGCGCACCCTCAACGCCGCGGTCCTCCACCCGTCACGTCTTGGACACATGGACCCGCTGCGCCTCGAGGCCATGGATGCCCTCATTGCTGACCTCCGCTTCCGGTGTGGCGGCGAGATTGTCGTCCGCGACATCCTCAACGCGGCCGTGTTCCCGCTGGTGGCTCGCACGTGCTTCGGTAGCGGCGTGGAGGAGGGCCACGTTCGCGCCATGCGTGACCTGCTCCAGGCCTTTGTGCTGGCCGTTGATGGCACCAAGGATTTTGCCGGGTCCAAGACGGCGAAGCTGCTGCACTGGACGCAGTGGCGCCGGTTCCTCGCCTTCCGAGGCAGGCAGGCTGAGCTTTTCCTCCCGCTGATCAACGCACGACGGAACGCTAACCACCATCTCAGGCTCCGCAGTGGCCTGCCGGCATATCTAGACCTGCTCCTCGACGTCCGCGTCCCCGTGGACGACGACGATACAGCCGGCGGCAAGGCCCTGCGCCCTCTCACAGACAACGAGCTGGTGAGCCTTGTCTCGGAATTCATCGGTGCTGGGCCAGGGACTGTGGTGTCCAGCATGGAGTGGACCCTCGCCCACCTCGTGCTCCAGGCGGAGGTCCAGAAGAACATCCACCGCGAGGTGGACGCCGTGGAGGGCGCACTGTCCGAGGCACGCGTCCGACAGATGAAGTACATGCGCGCCGTCGTGCTTGAGAGCCTCCGGCTCCACCCGCCGATTCCGTTCGCGCTGCGCGACGTCCCCGATCAGGCGGTCGCCGCAGTGGTGGGGTGCGCCGCCGCCGTGCCGGCAGAGGGGATGCGGGCGCACTTCAACCTAGGCGAGATCGGCAGGGACAAGAATGTGTGGACGGACCCCGACGCGTTCCGTCCGGAGCGTTTCCTCGCTGGGGGCGAGGGGGAGGGCGTGGGCCTGGTGCCGGGGCCGAAGGAGATTAAGATGATGCCGTTCGGCGCAGGGCGGAGGGCGTGCCCGGGAGGAGGGCTCGCCACGATGCACATCAAAAGCTTCGTCGCGGCGCTCGTACGTGAGTTCGAGTGGGCGCCGCCGTCGGGGGGAGGCGTCGACCTCACCGAGCTGGATGGGTTCTTCAAGGTGATGAAGACCCCGCTACGGGCGCGCGTGACGCCGCGGTAGCGCGACTGCATGCGTTTTCACCCGTCCCAGAATCCTTAAGCTCGCCAAGCCGTGTAATATTGGTAGCTTCCACGCCTGCGCACTGCATCGAGAATTCCTATGTTCGTTCGTGTGTATTCTTGGTGTGTATTTCCTGCTCCTTATGTTCGTTCTAAGTCATCGTGACTTATTCCGTCCTCCCTAGCTGTATGTTCGTTGGAATTAATGTACTCCCACGGTTAATAAATACTCCAGCTGTACCATAATATTACCATAATATAAGAGCATTTTTGGACGGAGGGAGTATAAGATGTTTGGAGTTTTTTTACATGAAACAAGACAAAAGACTTGTCATTGTAAGTAGTCAAGAAAGAAGGTTTATGACGTTGCTCGAGCTTTAATTTTACTAATGATCGCTCCATAGTTACCTTGGTTGCTTTTCAAGATGTCACCCCCACAACTTGTTCCAAATCCGAAGCAATGACAAAATTATGGAGCTGTTGACCATCTGGTAATGATATCGCCTCCCGACAACCTATTGCCTCCAAGGTTGCAGGATCATCGACCCACACAATGACGAGTGCCGAACTGCCCAAGTATTTACCATCGCTGTCCCGATTATATAGTTCGTAATTGCATTAGTGTTTACTTTTTTAGTGTTAATTTTTTTTTTGAGCGAAACTTTGAAGTGTCGATTTTGGGTGCCAGGCCAGGACGCACGTTAGGGGCTGTGGCGGCTACTCCAGCCTATAATAGTTGATCCAAATGTATACCTTACCTACCCCACTCAACCCAAATTCCCTGCCCCCTACTCAGCCTAGTTGTTTCTATATTTTTCAAAAGCTCAACTCTAAAGAAGCAGCCCAATAACAAGAAAAACAATTGGTACAGCGTGCAGCGTACAACAGTTGGCTCATTGCATGTAGCCTACGCACGTCGGCTAATTCAATGGTGTGGCCAAGATTTCACATACACAGCAGCCACGCCGCATATCTTATTGACGAACGCAGCCATACACCGGAGGGAAATGAAAAGCCATGCAGTAGCAGCCACAACGGCTTGCTGCTGGCAATCCCCAACTAGCCGTCGTCTTGTCCGCCGCTTGCGCCCATGAAAAAAATATACAGATCATCATGCACCATGACGCGCCGCAGCGAAGGAGCACAACACCATCAGTAAACAGGGACCCTAATTCCACAATTTCCCAATTCAATTTGGGATCAATGTATTGATATAGTTTTTGAAAAATAATATTGGGCTCTTTACAGTTTGTATGTTATAAACCATGATTGTATCGTCGACTTGTTTCTATAGTTTATCAATTTAGGTGATTAGGTCATTTAAAAAAAACTTACTCCAATTATTAAATTTATCATTTTGAGTAACAAATAAATTTTAGTACGCAACTTTCTACTTATCGGTAATGGCTAGTATGAACTGAAAAACTCCAATTTTATTCAGATCATCTGTTCCTAATTCCTAATTCCTAGCACCGTTCATCATCATGCATGATGTATGGAAATTTGTCAATTCATGTAGTGTTCACCTTTTAGACCTTAAAGTTGCAGGGAAGCAAATGGACAGGTTGAACATTTTCATGCGGTGGAAGACCATCGTGGGATGAGACGAAAGATAATGCTCTAAAACTTCCGCACCAAGTAGAGATACTAGTTGTGCATCCAAACACTCTTAAACCAGTTTTGCCATGAGATTTCACCATACCTACCTATGGATTGAGTAAGATCCTTCAAGTAATTTGTCATCGGTGCAAGCAATAAAAATTGCTCTCTAAATATGCATGATCTATTGTGCGAAGAAAATAAACTTTATACAAACTTGTGATATGGAAAAAATAAAAGCGACAGACTGCATAATAAAGTTCTTTATCACAAGAGGCAATATAAAGTGACATTCTTTTGCATTAAGATTTTGTGCATCCAACCATAAAAGCGCATGACAACCTCTGCTTCCCTCTGCGAAGGGCCTATTTTTTACCTTCTACCTCTACATACGAGTCATGGTGATCTTCACCTATTCCTTTTTACACTTTTTATTTTTGGCAAGCACTTTATGTTGGGGGAGATCCAAATATTTATATTCATTCGGATGTAGGTATTCATAAGATATTATGGTTGACATTACCTTTGAGGTAAAAGGATAGGAGGTGAAACTATAAGCCCCTATCTTTCTCTGTGTCCGATTGAAACTTTGATCTCATAAGTATTGCGTGAGTGTTAGCAATTGTAAAATACTAAATGATAGTTGAGTATGTGAACTTGCTGAAAAGCTCTTATATTGACTCTTTCTTACGTTATGATAAATTGTAATTGATTCAATGACTGAGATCATAGTTTGATAGTTTCCAATAAAGTTCTTGTTTCATACTTTACCTTGTGAATGAATTATTACTTCGGCACGAGAAGTTATATGACAATATGTTGTTGTTCTAAACATGATCATGATGCCTTCATGTCCGTATTTTATTTTATCGACACCTCTATCTCTAAATATGTGGACATGATATCGATTTCGGCTTTCGCTTGAGGACAAGCGAGGTCTAAGCTTGGGGGAGTTGATACTTCCATTTTGCATCATGCTTTTATACTGATATTTATTGCATTATGGGCTGTTATTACCTATTTTGGTACAATACTATGTCTTTTCTCTTTTATTTTACAAGGTTTACATGAAGAGGGAGAATGCCGGCAGTTGGAATTCTGGACTGGAAAAGGAGCAAATATGAGAGACATATTCTGCACAACTCCAAAAGTCCTGAAAATTTATGAAGAATTATTTTGGAATATATAAAAAATACTGGGCGAAGAAAATACTAGAGAGGACCCACCAAGCGACCACAAGCCTGGAGGGCGCGCCCTACCCCCGAGGGCGCGCCCTACCCCCCAGAACGCGCTCATGTGGCTTGTGGGCCCCTCGCAGGCCTCTGGTGCCCATCTTCTACTATATGAAGCGTTTTGACCTGGAAAAAATCAGGAGAGAGCTTCGGGATGAAGCGCCGCCATCTCGAGGCGGAACCTGGGCAGAAGCAATCTAGGGCTCCAGTGGAGCTGTTCTGTCGGGGAAACTTCCCTCCCGGAGGGGGAAATCGAAGCCATCGTCATCACCAACGATCCTCTCATCGAGAGGGGGTCAATCTCCATCAACATCTTCACCAGCACCATCTCCTCTCAAACCCTAGTTCATCTCTTGTATCCGATCTTTGTCTCAAAACCTCAGATTGGTACCTGTGGGTTGCTAGTAGTGTTGATTACTCCTTGTAGTTGATGCTAGTTGGTTTATTTGATGGAAGATCATATGTTTAGATTCTTAATGATAATTAAAACTCCTCTGATTATGAACATGAATATGCTTTGTGAGTAGTTACGTTTGTTCCTAAGGACATGAGAGAAGTCTTGCTATAAGTAATCATGTGAATTTGGTATTCGTTCGATATTTTGATGAGATGTATGTTGTCTTTCCTCTAGTGGTGTTATGTGAACATCGACTACATGACACTTCGCCATTATTTGGGCCTAGGGGAAGGCATTGGGAAGTAATAAGTAGATGATGGGTTGCTAGAGTGACAGAAGGTTAAACCCTAGTTTATGCGTAGCTTCGTAAGGGGCTAATTTGGATCCATATGTTCCATGCTATGGTTAGATTTATCTTAATTCTTATTTCGTAGTTGCGGATGTTTGCGAGAGGGGTTAATCATAAGTGAGAGGCTTGTCCAAGTAAGGACAACACCCAAGCACCGGTCCACCCACGTATCAAATTATCAAAGTAACGAACGCGAATCATATGAGCATGATGAAAACTAGCTTGACAGTAATTCCCATGTGTCCTCGGGAGCGCTTTGCTTTATATAAGAGATCGTCCAGGCTTATCCTTTGCTACAAAAAGGATTGGGCCACCTTGCTGCACCTTTATTACACTTGTTACTTATTACCCTTTACGAATTATCTTATCACCAAACTTTCTGTTACCGATAATTTCAGTGCTTGCAGAGAATATCTTACTGAAAACTGCTTGTCATTTCCTTCTGCTCCTCGTTGGGTTCGACACTCTTACTTATCGAAAGGACTACAATAGATCCCCTATACTTGTGGGTTATCAAGACTCTTTTCTGGCGCCATTGCCGGGGAGTGAAGCGCCTTTGGTAAATTTACTGTCACTTGTTATTATGGAAAATAATCCTTTGAGGGGTTTGTTCGTGGTATCTTCACTTCGACCGGAAGCACAAAGAGTTGGTACTCAACCTACTGAACCTACTGAAATATTTATTATGAAATTCCTTCGGGTATGATAGAGAAACTGCTAGCTAATCCTTATGCAGGAGATGGAACACTACATCCTGATTTGCATCTAATCTATGTGGATGAAGTTTGTGGATTATTTAAGCTTGCAGGTTTTCCCGAGGATGAAGTCAAGAAGAAGGTCTTCCCTTTATCTTTGAAGGAGAATGCATTGACATGGTATAGGCTATATGATGATATTGGATCATGTAACTACAAGTTTTATCCTATGCATCTGGTTCATTGTGATCGAAATTATATTTATAATTTTTTCCTCGTGAAGGAGAAAATATCGCTCAAGCTTGGGGGAGGCTTAAGTCAATGTTATATTCATGTCCCAATCATGAGATCTCAAAAGAAATGATTATTCAGAATTTTTATGCTCGGCTTTCTCGTAATGATCAATCCATGCTCGATACTTCTTGTACTGGTTCTTTTATGAAGAAGACTATTGAATTCAAATGGGATTTATTGGAAAGAATTAAATGCAACTCTGAAAATTAGGAGCTCGACGAAGGTAAGGAGTCAGGTATAAACCTTAAGTTTGATTGTGTTAAATCTTTTAGGGATACCGATGCTTTTCATGAATTCAGCACTAAATATGGACTTGACTCTGAGATAGTAGCTTCTTTCTGTGAATCATTTGCTACTCATGTTGATATCCCCAAGGAAAAGTGGTTTAAATATCATCCTCCCATTGAAGTGAAAGTAGTAGAACCTATTAAAGTTGAAGAAGAAACCATTACTTATAATGTTGATCCTGTTATTTCTGCTGCTTATATTGAGAAACCACCTTTCCGTTAGAATAAAGGATCATGCCAAAGTTTCAACTGTGGCTCGTAAGAGCTATACTAGAAGACCTACACCCCCTGAACAAATTAAAGTTAAACCTAGTATTGCTATGGTTAAAGATCTCTTGGTTGATAATATTGATGGGCATGTTATTTATTTCTGTGATGAAGCTGCTAGAATTGCCAAACCTGATACTAAAGATAAACATAGACCTGTTGTTGGCATGCCTGTTGTTTCCGTTAAAATAGAAGATCATTGTTATCATGGCTTATGTGATATGGGTGCTAGTATGAGTGCAATTCCCATTACTTTATACCATGAAATTATGAATGATATTGCACCTGCTGAAATAGATGATATTGATGTTACTATCAAGCTTGCTAATAGAGATACTATCACACCACTTGGGATCGTTAGAGATGTTGAAGTCTTGTGTGGAAAAACAAAATACCCTACTGATTTTCTTGTTTTTGGTTCCCCACAAAATGATTTTTGTCCCATTATATTTGGCAGACCTTTCTTGAACACTGTTAATGCTAAAATAGATTGCAAGAAACAAACCGTCGGTGTTAGTTTTGGTGGTGTGTCTCATGAGTTTAATTTTTCTAAATTTCGTAGACAACCCCATGACAAAGTATTGTCTATTAAAGATGAAATTATTGGTCTTTCTTCTATGGTTGTGCCTCCTACTGATCCTTTAGTACAATATCTGTTAGACCATGAAAATGATATGTTTATGAATGAAAGGAATGAAATAGATGAGGTTTTCTTTAAGCAGCCACCTATCCTTAAGCATAACTTGCCTGTCGAGATTCTTGGGGATTATTTCTTGAGCACATCATACCTATAGCCGGAGAATACCATCTGGAATACTCATGCGATTTTGGTGGCGGTCATCGTTAGGGATCCTAACAGATGTTATATTGTATATATGCATCACGTGTACTATATGTAGTAGCATCGAATAGATATACGAAAACTTATTGTTCGACCAGCAAGCACAGAGAAAGAGAGGTCACTTCTCTCCTGTATATTGATCATGATGATATTGTGTAATTAAGGGTTCCTTCATTGCTTACTACCTAGCGTGTCGAGTTCTCTCTATACGTATAGTAGCTAGCGTCGACCAAGCACGGAGATAAGAGAGGTCACTTCTCTCTATTAGCTAGCTAACACAATATACGAAACCCCTAAATTAACCCTCCAAAACCCCCCTAACCCTCCTTAAAAAAAACAAAAACCCCTACTCTTGCTAGCTGCTGACGCGTGGATGCCTTTTGGTCCCGGTTGGTGTTACCAACCGGGACCAAAGGTGCTCCTGCCTGGGCGCCCCGCAGCGGCCATGTGGAGCCCTTTCTGTCCCGGTTCATAAGCGAACCGGGACTAAAGGTTTTGGGCTTTAGTCCCGACCCTTTATTCCCGGTTCCTTAACCGGGACTAATGGGCCTCTGGAACCGGGACAAATGACCCATTTCCTACTAGTGGTCCTCTTGCGAAATTATTATGGAGATCAATACATATTGCTTTCAACGTAAATCCTCCTACGAGCATAAACACATTATTTGGGACGTGGCTCAATGGAGTGGACAATCACATAGCCAAACATATTCGGATAGGGATATGTGCATTATTTTGGGCTATTTAGAATACTAGAAATGATTTGATTTTTAATGGAACAAATTTCATCAATTTTTTGCAGGTTATTTACAGAGCTACAGCCTGGATCCGTATGTGGTCATTAGTAACTCATGCGGACTTCAGGGAGTTTTTGGTTATTGGGTGCAACCGTTGGGAGATGGTAGCACGGGCTATCTTAAGCCGATTTGGATGGCGAGTTAATAATAGGCTAGGTGTGTAGGCATCGTAGTCTATTCTGTATCGCCGGATGTGGCACTTGTTCATTCATGTTTCGTTTTTTCTTTATTAGCTCGGACTATGACCTTCCATGGAACTTGAGACTTTGTTACGTTTCTATTTAATAATATGGCTGCATGCATCGATTGATGCAGAGGCCGGGGGTTATCCTCCTTTTCAAAAAACAGATGTTGTCGTATTTGTTAGCGTCACTGTATGATAGCATGCATAGTTTAGTGAAAATACTTGAGAAACATGTATAAATCTCCTCTTGTAGCATATCAAGCTGTAGGTGAATACTCATAAGGCATATAAACATTTACCTGGTGCATTTGTTAACATCTATATGCAATCCAAATGAGCACCAGTTGTTAAAAGAAGAATACACGGAATAGAACTGCAGCAGCAGCAGAGTATTCACTGATAAGGAGAGCTAGCTAATAGGTCTATATTAAGAAAGAGGTGACAGTCTTACAAAGTGGATGACTGATCATAAAGCACGGCAAGCGGTTGAAATAAAATTCTAACACCCTCCAAAATATGGGTGATCTCCAAAAGAGAGGCTCAGTTCGTCAGATCATCAGAACACAGTCATATCAAGTCTTAGAGAGAAACGGTACATGGATCATATGCATAAGCAGTAGGTGTTGTTACAATGGTGCCTGCATTCTCTCTGTATGTTATGTGCAGTTCAAGCAAAAGTCATGGATCATTTCTGAATATGTACATATATGTGCTTACAGCTAATTATGTAGTGAGCAGGTTCATCTTCATCGCGCTGTGGAAATGAGAAAGAGATGTATTAGTCGGTGAGAAGCAATCTGTGTGACGAACCAACAATCAGTAAAAATGCGTATGTTTAAAACCAGATAGTGAATTAGCATGAGCTGTTTCCACATGAGAATAAAATCAAACAAGTCTAACAATGTATTGAAGTAAAAATTAGGTTCAGGAAATTCTCATTGAAAGTTAGGTGGACAATGAAAATATTTAATTGGCAAACAAAGATGACAGCAGAGCATTGATTTCGTAATCAAGGCATGCATTTGCCTAAGCTATAAGCACAAACATAAATAAATTCTTTTCGGGAGTAAAATCATATATAAAATGAGTGAACCTGCAGGTTCTATGAGAAATAATGGAACCAATACAAGAACAATAAATAGAAAATAAAGAGCGAGAAGCTGTACCTTGTTTTTTATGTGTCTTGCAGCACATGCTTGAAAGGCTTTGCTGGTTACATCTCATTCCCTTACAGGATAACACAAGCAATGAAATGTGCAGCAATGCAAACTTTACAAAAATACAGTTGGTCAGACATGTTTGCTGTAATACAAATATATAGATATTATAGTTCTGCATGGCACCTATGAGAATTGCGAAAAGCAATAATCAGGAGAATGGTCGCAAGTCGAATAAAAATAAACTACAGAGGTGATGCATGATGTAACATATAGTCATAATAGCTGGGCGAGTGACATATATAGGGGAAACCAAGATTGAGGGTAAACAAAGGAGGTTAACCATTAATTTTGAATGAGATAAACGAAGGTAAAATATACTGCCTTAACGCCAACACACAAAAAACTAAATAATCTGCATCGTCCTCACTTGGAATTCTACAAACCGAAAATCACCCCTTGACTGTCTACAACACCAACCTCCCCTCCCCTCCCCTCCTCCGGCTCCGCCTCCTGGGCGGCGCTTGGGGACCCCACCCTCTCCCCACCCATCCCCGCTCCCCCCGCCTCATGGCCGGCGCAGCCTCGTCGCCCGCTTCGCCCCCCATTCCCGCCCCCCTGCTGCCCCCTCTACGGCTAGATCTGCTGCATTAATGGCGGGGGATGGGCAGCCGCCTTCCTCCTTCAAGGATGCCTTGCTCGGCCCTCCGCGTGCTTCAGGATCGTCTGGGCTGCAGCAGGGCATGGGGATGCTGGCGAGGCCATCCAGTCGGCCCCGTCTCCAATCAATGATCTGCGTCCCTCCTCAGCCCGGTCCTCTACCTGCCTCCCGCATTGATGAGGATGGATGGACAATGGTCGGAAGGGGTAGGAGACCACCTTTTTACCAGCGTCCTCCACCTCGCTCCTCCCGTCCCAAACCCTCTCCTTTCCGCGAGCTTCTGCACAAGAAGGCCTGGGGAAAGTGCTTCAAGTACCTAGAGCTCAACCACAAGATTGCTGCGTGCACTAACCTCGCCAAGTGCCTCCTGTGCGGTCTTGCCGGCCACAAGGCGAGGCGCTGCAGCTCGTCGGATCCGCCGGCTACCTGCTCTCCACCTCCACCTCAGCGCTCCACCCCGCTCCCGCCTCCACCACCGGGCCCCCCGCCCCCCGACGCCATTCGCCTTCCCATGGACGCCCTGCTGCTGATGTGGAGGTGCGCCACGGTCTGGTGGTGGCCTCTGCATGCCGTTCCGCCTCTCAAGCCGAGGCGGAGCGACGCCTCACCAGATGCGGCGTGGTGGCGGCTGTCGTCGGTTTCCACCCCTCCATCGGGTTGGCTGCTGTCAAGCACGCGATGGCTCAGCGGTTCCGCATCCACATCGACGCCGTTAAGGTCTCCCTGCGGGCGACGGGAGAGTTCCTGCTCATCTTCGACGACGCAAGCGTCCGCGACTCCGCCATCGCCATCCAAGGGCCACTCTCCATTGGCAGGGTGTCCTTCGTTCTTTCGCCCTGGTCTCGCTTCCGCCGTGCCGTCCCTTCCAGGTTGCTCTTCAAGGTTAGAGTCTACCTGGAGGGTGTGCCGGAGCATGCCTGGGATGTGGAGTCGGTGCGCAACCTTTTCGATCCATCGATGATCATTGATGGTATCGACTCGGAGGTGTGGTCGGAGGAGGAGACGGGTTGCCTGCGGCTATGGGTGTGGACTAATGATATCCAAAAGCTCAAGACAAGAGGTGTTCTGCAGCTAGAGGAGCCAAGAGAGATGAACTCGCCGGAGAGACACTTCCCGGAGATCGGGATCTTTGAAGAGGTGCCAGTGCGTTGGGGCCAGGTTGGTTTGCTTGGCCACCCTATTCTCATCGATCTGGATAGGGTGGTGGATTTCCGGTGCCCGCCAGGCTCGAGCTCGGACAGTGGGCGCAGCTTTGGCAGTGACATTAGTGGCATGCCCTCGGAGATCTCCTCCACCCCCTCTTGGCCAACAAAGTGGGGATATCGCTGGTTCCTGCATTACGAGGATGGGGATTTGCCCCCGCCGCCGCCCAGAGCACCGGCACACTCGCGCCTTCGTTTCCCGGAGCAAGGTGGAGGAGGAGATGATGGCACTAGCGGAGGCGGCGCTGGCTCGAGCAGAAACCCTCCCAGTCAGGGATACGTCAGGAGGCAGTATGATCAGAGACATGCTGGCTCCTCCAGGGGTGGCAGCAGCAACGTCAACTCCTTCAACGGGGGCAGGCGGTTTGCTTCCAGTGCCAGCGGCGGCGAAAGGACTTCCACGACCCTCGCACTGTCTTCTCTCATCAACACCGAGTTCTTCGCCTCGCCGTCGGTGACCGACGACCCATTCTTGGGTTTCACCGGTGCCCCCTTGCTGTCTTGCGATCCCGGGGAGGCCCAAAATCCGCTGACGTCGGCCACTTTTTTGGCAACCGAAGAGCCGCAAGCCGCTGTGGGATAGGAAGACAGTTGCCACTCCCATGCAATTTTGGGGCTGGGGGACTCTGCGGCTGGCACTGGCGCTGCACCCCCTGCGGCATGCGCTGACCTGCTGGCGCTGGGTGACCAACGGGGCTGCATGGATCAAATATCCGAGGAAGATCCCTCCGCTCCACATGATGCTTTGGCCCGGGCCAATGGGCCACAAGTGACGCTGCTCGAGGGGGAATTGGAGCTGGATGCTGGGACAAGCCTTCTTTTCAACATGATAGCTGATGTAATGGGGCCAGGGCCAGACGGCCCAGGAGGCGACACGACCCAGGATGCAAGAGTGGAGGATGGTTACAGAGTGGTGTTAGACAAGATCTGCTCCTTCCTGGATGCCATCTCCCCCCCAGTCGAAAATGCGCCGCCACCGCTCCTGCTCAACCCCGCCCTGCCTCCCGCTCTGCCGACACCGCCTCCACCTCCATCTGATGCAGTCGCTTCGGGCCTGGTCGCTGACCACGGCCCCCCTCGAAGCAGCGGCAGGCTGGCGGCCAAGCCGTCCTCCGGCTTGAGCGCCATGGACAAGGCCAGGCTGGTGCTGATGAGGAAGGATGAAATCTTCTCTGGGGATGGCCAGCCCCCTCCCGATGCGCTGCAGAAGTACAATGACATGTACAAAAAGGAGCTACCGTAGCACTTCATCGATGCAGTTACCGCCTTAGTTGATGCGACAAATGTGACCAAGAAGAAGAAGAAGAAGCAAGCCCCCACAACGGCCGCCGAGGAGAGGGCGGTGGCCGTTTAATCGCGGCCTTGATGTGTGCTCTGCCCCGTCGATGTTATTGTTTCTCATGTTTAGTTTGCTACTTGTATTTCATTTGCGGGCCTTCTGGGGCTGCCCTTCCCTGCTGTTGTCGAGTCCATCCGTCAGTGTTTGTTGTGTTGCAATTCTAGAGTTAGTTCCTCTGAGGTTGATGGAACCCTGGAGATGTACCAGTGGGGCTCTGTCTTGGCTCAATTGTGCCTTGTTGTGGCTTGCTTTGCTGTTTAGGCTGTTGGAATGGATTGTGTCGGCTGTCAGTTGACGGCTGGAGGTGTGCTGGATTTAGACCTTTTTAACTGGAATGTAAGGGGATTGCACAACCAGGCTAAGAGGAGGGTAGTAGCCAAGATGATTGAGGAGCTGAAGTGTAACATAGTTTGCTTGCAAGAGACTAAAATGGAGCTGTTGGACAGAGCTCTTGTGGCTGAATCTGTTGGTGCCAGATTTTTAGATAACTTCATTTTCAAGCCTGTGGATGGCTCCCGAGGGGGCATCTTGATTGCTGTTTCTGCAGATTTCGTGATGGAGCCTCTGCTTGCGGTGCCTGATGAATTCACTCTTTCGGCAACCATTACGGACAAATCTAATAATGCTTCTTGGACAATATCTGCCATCTATGGTCCCCAAAGTTCTCCTGATAAGATGCGCTTCCTCATGGAGCTTGCTGCGCTAAAGCCTCTGGTTCTTAATGAATGGCTGGTGGTGGGGGATTTCAACCTAATCTCCAAAGCTGATGAGAAGAACAACTCCAATATTAATTTACGGCTAATGGGTCAGTTCAGAAATACCATAGACCTGATGGAAATGAGAGACATGCCACTTTTTGGTAAGAAGTTCACTTGGTCAAATGAGCAAGCAGGCACAATTCTTACGAAGATTGATCGTGTTCTCGTCTCCAATGAGTGGGAGCTGAGATACTCCCAATACCAGCTCACTCCGGCATCCTCTGCTATCTCTGACCACTCCCCTCTGGTGCTCAAGAAGATGGACGTCAAGATTTTCAGAGGTTTCAGATTTGATGCATACTGGTTAAAGATGGTGGGCATTGATGCAGTGGTCGCGCAGAGTTGGAACAAGCCCCTTAGATCTTCTGAACCAGTGCGGAGACTGCACTCCAAGTTGGCTCGCACTGCTCGGGCCTTGAAAAAATGGGATAAGATGATCAAAACTTCTGCGAACCTGGTTTTCAATGTGGCAAACTAGGTTATCTTCAACCTGAACTTGGCAATGGAAAGCCGTGAGTTTTCGGAGCCTGAATGGGCGCTCCGTCGACCCCTCAAGGCAAGGCTACTGGGGATTGCTGCCTTGGAGCGGATAGCTTGGCGCCAACGCTCGAGAATCTCCAAGATCAAAGCAAGTGATGCGAGCTCCAAATTGTTCCACCTCCGGGCTAATGGGCGCAGAAGGAAAAAACCACATTCCCCTTCTGACTGGCCAACAGGGAGATGTAACGGACCACAAGCTGAAGGAAGACATTCTGCTGCAGCATTTCAAATCCCTGCTGGGATCTCCGGGGGCCAGGAGGAGGGTAATCAACTGGGACCTGCTGCAACACCCATCCGAGGACCTGCAACACTTAGACTTGCCATTCTCAGTTGAGGAAATAAAAAAGGCGGTATTCGATATGCATGATGAAAAAGCTCCTGGACCGGATGGTTTCATTGGCAAATTTTTCAAGAGATACTGGAATCTTATTAAGGATGACATGGTGGCTGCTTTCAACCAACTGTTTCATCTCAGAGGGGACAACTGGAAGCTGCTCAACTCCGCACACATTGTTTTACTGCCAAAGATTGAAACTGCTAGAAGTGCTTCTCATTTCAGACCAGTGAGCTTAATTCACAGCTTTGCAAAGATTTTCTGCAAGTTGCTGGCAAATCGGCTGGGACCTGAGCTGGAGATGCTGATATCCTGCTCTCAGAGTGCTTTCATTTGTGGGAGGTCCATTCAAGATAATTTCCTCTACGTCCAGAACACTATCAAAAATGCACACAAGAAGAATATCCCTCTTGTTTTTCTGAAACTTGATTTCGCAAAGGCGTTTGACTCGGTCCTTTGGCCGTATTTGATTGATGTCATGAAGGCTTATGGGTTTGGACAACGATGGAGGGATATCATCAGTCAGCTGCTTGCCTCCTCCTCTTCGCGCATTCTACTAAATGGTTGCCCTGGGCCAGTGTTTGCTCACAAGAAGGGGTTGCGACAAGGAGATCCTTTGTCTCCGATGCTTTTTATCCTGGCTATGGACCCCCTGCTACGGATGATGGATGACGCTACAAGACGAGGCCTGCTCCACCCAATCCCTCAGAATGCTATTAGAATGAAAGCAAGCCTTTATGCAGACGATGCTGCAATTTTCGCTTCTCCTGACCCTTTGCAGATTTAGACCAACCTCAAGATTCTTGATGTCTTTCGTAGCATATCTGGCCTATGTATCAACCCTGCCAAATGTGTCTTATACCCCATCCGCTGCCACCATAATGATTTGCAGAACGTACTTGAGGACTTTGGGGGTTCGGTTGGCTCCTTCCCTTGCAAATATTTAGGGCTGCCCCTCTCCTTCAGGCGCCTCAGAAGGATTGATCTGCAGCCTCTGCTTGACAAGAGTGCGGGAAAAATGAGCATTTGGAAAGGAAAGCTCATGAACCGGACTGGCCGTCTTGACCTCATCAACTCAGTCCTCACGGCTACGATCACCTTCTTCCTTGCCTCTTTTGCCCCCAATGCCTGGTTCACTAAGAAGTTTGACAAGATGAGGAGGAATTTCCTTTGGAATGCTAATGAAGAGGCCCATGGAGGCAAATGCCTCGTCAACTGGAAGCGGATTTGCGCTCCAACGAGTGTGGGGGGCCTTGGCATCAAGGAAGTTCAGGCTTTTAGCAGAGCCCTTTGGCTCAGGTGGCCTTGGTATGAGTGGGACAACTCGGACAGACCCTGGAAAGGAACCCCAGTACCATGCGAGAAGGCCGACGTGAATCTCTTCGTGGCCTGCTCCTCGATTTCTGTGGGAGATGGCACAATTGCTAAATTCTGGAACCACAGATGGCTTTCTGGAATAGCACCATGTGAATTGGCCCCTGAGCTATTCCATTTGGCCATATCTAAGCAGCTTTCGGTGCGCGAGGCATTAGCAAATGGGGCATGGATGCGAGGTTTAAGGAATATCTACTCGCAAACCCAACTGGACTCTTTCATCGACCTATGGTGGAGACTGCAGAACACGGTTCTGTACCCGCGGCCGGACTCAATCTCTTGGACCCTCTCTGCCAATGGAGAGTACTCGGCTAAGTCAGCCTACGTGGTGCAGTTCCTCACTAGGATTCCTCAACCCCATCTTCAGAAGGTCTGGGACATCAAGGCTGAACGCAAGGTCAAATTCTTTATTTGGACCATCCTCCAGAACAGACTGTGGACTGCAGACAGGCTCTTGGCTCGGAACTGGGATCACAATGATGCTTGCTCGGGCTGTGATCAAACGCTGGAATCTGCCAAGCACCTAATCCTTGATTGCCCCTTTGCAAAAGAGGTCTGGTTCAAGGCTCGTGATGATTTCCCCCTTGCTGCACAGGCTGCATTGAACGCGACTTCGATTTTATCTTGGTGGAGCACAGTTCGGAGCCTCAAGAAAAGAGGAAGAGATTCAGATGAGTGTACTGCAGCTGTATACATTGCTTGGAATTTGTGGTTAGAAAGAAACAGCAGGATCTTCAAAGACAAGACAAACACGAGCGCCACGCTTCTCTTGCTGGCAAAGGATGAGTTAGGCCTCCTAATGGAGGCATGGGAGTAGTCTTCCTTTTTAGTTCTGGCAGCTAGGCTGCCATTCATGTCTCCCACCCCCTTGTTTCTCTCCGGCTGTTCGCAGCCCTGTACAGTTTTCTCCCTACTTTAATGAAAAAGCAGAGCTCCTGCAGTTACGGTAAAAAAAAAAAAATTCAACAAACCCACTTCCCTCATGTAGATTTGTAACTCTGTATTTGGAGACACAAGCATTTACTAAAAGTGAAACGAGGGATCATTTAGTAACAATCAAGCTCACTAGTAATGCATTCAGATCACCCCCCAAAAAAAGTAATGCATTCAGATAATAATGAAATTTACATTTCATGATAAATGAAAAACAGGACTGGTTAAAGCAAACCATCCGCAGTTCAGCACCAAACACGCAAATCGACTATAACAAGAAGCTAGAAGATAGTTCACAACAGGAATTAATCATACTGCTAGACTTACATGTGTCGCATGATAACAAAATGTACTCATATAAGAAGGATAAAAGCTAATTCTTCAGAATATACCTATGCCAGTTGTATAGTACCTGCCACCTGGCTTCGATGGTGTTGAGATCGTTTTCGAACGAGCCGGTGAGGACCCAAATCTGGGACAAATTGAACTCCATGGTTCAAGAAAACTGCACCGCCACATGTTTAGTCTCGCCTTCGCGCCCTAGAATTACACGTCGGTCTTTCATCGACAGTGACACTGGCAGAACATCAAGTTAGCAATGGACCAGATGGCAATGACACACAAAACTGATTGAACTATGGAGCAGTAAACACACCAGTAGCATCGTGTGGCGGCTTATTGATCTACCAAACATAGAAAATAATATTTCAATACTCTTAGCATGCATTCATTCACATAAAAAAGGAAGATTAATTGGAACAAAAAGAAACAAAAAGGCGGGCATGCTTCTATTCTGTCGGCTAGCAATCTGAACTATCATGAAAATGACGAGATGTGGAGAGCTGAACAAATTAAACTCTACTTGGTACAACAAAGGAAAGCCACCATAGTACCTCTGATCGGCTTACTCGATCTTCGTAGTGGTAACTCCGCGATCGCGAGATCCGAGGACTCTCGCTTGGCCAAGGTACGAAGAAATAAAGGACCTCTCCGACCCATATCCAAGGTGGCACCCGAAGGGCGTCCCAATCCAAATCGGGACACCCCCTACTGTGAGGAGATTTAGGTCTCCAACAAAGGAAACGACGAAAAAGGGGTCGCTGAGTGTCATGTATAAACTTCTCGGCAAATAGTTTTAAAAGGGCAAGAAATATATTAAAATGGGTTTTCTGAGAACCATCCACAGGACACTCAGCACACATTTTAAATAGTCCGGAAAATTCACAGGAAAAAGTGGTGCGGGGATTATTTTTATAAAATCTTTGCAAATAGTCCGCAAGCAGGATACCAGGCACGCGTGTCGCGCTCTTTGCCAATAGCCTTTTTTTCTCGAGTGTCGGCTACCAGGTTTGCCGAGCGCAGCCTCGAGTGTGTTCTCTCGGGCTCACGTACGTCATATACAACACACTTTGCTGGGAGCCTGCTAGAAAGGTCTCGACACAGTCCATGTCAAATGGCAAACGGCCATATTCTGGTAGCGAGGCCTATATATTGTGCCGACTTTTGTTTTCTTTTTGTTATATATGCAAAAGTCGGGCGTGAGCTCTTGGGATTGTATCAGTGTGATGCTTTGCTGCCTTTATCGGAAAAGTTACTACTATAAAAGATGCATGGCACTATGGTGGCTGCTATGGGCAACATGCATGCCACCATGGCGGCTGCTGAGGGCAATATCTAGCTATCTGTCTATATAAACCCAGAAACAGCTCGCAATCACATACAGATACATACCATGGAATTTGTGCTACTTGTGTTGCTACTCTCTCTTCTGTTCTGCATCAGCGCAGTTGTTGTCTTCCGGCGTCGTGCTTGGGCTTCGGCCGTCCACGACGGTCAACAGCCGATCATCGAGATCCGCGACCCTATCATCGCCCGCCGGGCACTCATGGACCACGCTGATGCCTTCTGCAACCGACCGCTGAACATATTCCCCGTGGCCCTGGTCAGGGGCCGTTGCCGCAGTCACAGCGACAACCTCACGTCCGTGCCCTACGGCCCGCGTTGGCGCGCTCTCCGGTGCACCCTCAACGCCGCGGTACTCCACCCGTCACGTCTTGGACACATGGACCCGCTGCGCCTCGAGGCCATGGATGCCCTCGTTGCTGACCTCCGCGTCCGGTTCGGCGGCGAGATTGTCGTCCGCGACATCCTCAACGCCACCGTGTTCCCACTGGTGGCTCGCACGTGCTTCGGCAGCGGCGTGGACGAGGGCCACGTTCGCGCCATGCGTGACCTGCTCCAGGCCTTTGTGCTGGCCGTTGATGGCACCAAGGATTTTGCCGGCTCCAAGACGGCGATGCTGCTGCACTGGAGGCAGTGGCGCCGGTTCCTCGCCTTCCGAGGCAGGCAGGCAGAGCTTTTCCTCCCTCTGATCAACGCACGACGGAATGCTAACCATCATCTCAGGCTCAGCGATGGCATGCCGGCATATCTAGACCTGCTCCTCGACGTCCGCGTCCCCGTCAACGACGACGACACAGCCGGCGGCAAGGCCCTGCGCCCTCTCACAGACGACGAGCTGGTGAGCCTTGTCTTGGAGTTCCTCGGTGCTGGGCCAGGGACCGTGGTGTCCAGCATGGAGTGGACCCTCGCCCACCTCGTGCTCCAGCCGGAGGTCCAGAACAACATCCGCCGCGAGGTCGACGCCGTGGAGGGCGCACTGTCCGAGGCACGCGTCCGACAGATGAAGTACATGCGCGCCGTCGTGCTTGAGAGCCTCCGGCTCCACCCGCCGATTCCGTTCGCGCTGCGCGACGTCCCCGATCAGGCGGTCGCCGCAGTCGTGGGGTGCGCCGCCAACGTGCCGAGAGAGGGGATGCGGGCCCACTTCAACCTGGGCGAGATCGGCAGGGACAAGAATGGTGGACGGACCCCGACGTGTTCCGTCCGGAGCGTTTCCTCGCTGGGGGCGAGGGGGAGGGCGTGGGCCTGGTGCCGGGGCCAAAGGAGATCAAGATGATGCCGTTCGGCGCCGGGCGGAGGGCGTGCCCGGGAGGAGGGCTCGCCACCATGCACATCAAAAGCTTCGTCGCGGCGCTCGTACATGAGTTCGAGTGGGCGCCACCGGCGGGGGGAGGCGTCGACCTCACCGAGCTGGATGGGTTCTTCAAGGTGATGAAGACCCCGCTACGGGCGCGCGTGACGCCGCGGTAGCTCGACTGCGTTTCACCCGTCCCAGAATCCTTAAGCTCGCCAAGCCGTGTAATATTGGTAGCTTCCACGCCTGCGCACTGCATCGAGAATTCGTGTGTATTCTTGGTGTGTATTTCCTGCTCCCTATGTTCGTTCTAAGTAATCGTGACTTGTTCCGTCCTCCCTAGCTGTATGTTAGTTGGAATTAATGTACTCCCACGGTTAATAAATACTCCATCTGTACCATAATATTACCATAATATAAGAGCATTTTTGGACGGAGGGAGTATAAGATGTTTGGAGTTTTTTTACTTGAAACAAGACAAAAGACTTGTCATTGTAAGTAGTCAAGAAACAAGGTTTATGACGTTGCTCGAGCTTTAATTTTTACCATCTGGTAATGATATCGCCTCCCGACAACCTATTGCCTCCAAGGTTGCAGGATCATGGACCCACACAATGACGAGTGCCGAACTGCCCAAGTATTTACCATCGCTGTCCCGATTATATAGTTCGTAATTGCATTAGTGTTTACTTTTTTAGTGTTGAATTATTATTTTTTTTGAGCGAAACTTTGAAGTGTCGATTTTGGGTGCCAGGCCAGGACGCACGTTTGGGGCTATGGCGGCTACTCCAGCCTATAATAGTTGATCCAAATGTATACCTTACCTACCCCACTCAACCCAAATTCCCTGCCCCCTACTCAGCCTAGTTGTTTCTATATATTTTTCAAAAGCTCAACTCTAAAGAAGCAGCCCAATAACAAGAAAAACAATTGGTACAGCGTGCAGCGTACGACAGTTGGCTCATTGCATGTAGCCTACGCACGTCGGCTAATTCAATGGTGTGGCCAAGATTTCACATACACAGCAGCCACGCCGCATATCTTATTGACGAACGCAGCCATGCACCGGAGGGAAATGAAAAGCCGTGCAGTAGCAGCCACAACGGCTTGCTGCCGGTAATCCCCAACTAGCCGTCGTCTTGTCCGCCGCTTGCGCCCATGAAAAAAAATACAGATCATCATGCACCATGACGCGCCGCAGCGAAGGAGCACAACACCATCAGTAAACAGGGACCCTAATTCCACAATTTCCCAATTCAATTTGAGATCAATGTATTGATATAGTTTTTGAAAAATAATATTGGGCTATTTACAGTTTGTATGTTATAAACCATGATTGTATCGTCGACTTGTTTCTATAGTTTATAAATTTAGGTGATTAGGTCATTTAAAAAAAATTACTCCAATTTATATAATTTATCATTTTGAGTAACAAATAAATTTTAGTACGCAACTTTCTACTTACCGGTAATGGCTAGTATGAACTGAAAAACTCCAATTTTATTCAGATCATCTGTTCCTAATTCCTAATTCCTAGCACCGTTCATCTTCATGCATGATGTATGGAAATTTGTCAATGCATGTAGTGTTCACCGTTTTGACCTTAAAGTTGCAGGGAAGCAAATGGACAGGTCGAACATTTTCATGCAGTGGAAGACCGTCGTGGGATGAGACGAAAGGTAACGCTCTAAAGCTTTTTCTCTTTTTTAATAATAACATTCTTTAATGTTTTCATTCTGATGTGCTGCCTCTCCCTCTGATGTGCTGCTCTGCTCGTCTTGGACAGAGTGAACTGAAAAAGAGCGCAACCATCATGCAGTGCATTCAGTTTGAGAACCTTCATCCCAAACTGAATTACTATCCTGGAGTCTGAATTACCATCCTGGAGTCTCAATTCTGCATGCATAAAGATTCTCAATTTACACTAACGCAGGTGGTTGTACTACCAACAAACTGAGAGGCAATGAAGGAGTTGAAGCTACTAACAGGGAGGCAAGAACAGTGTCAACCTGTTCAAGCATCATTTCCACGGTGCTGGTCTTTTTACCCGCGCAAAAATTGAGAGGGGTCCTAGCACCTAGCTAAACCATGCACGTCTCCAGATTTTGTTCGTTTGATTCTTTGTTGAGTTGTTATCTTTCCTCAAAGCTTCAGTTAAGATCTTGTGGTTCGACGACCTGCACTTCTAGGGGATTATCCTCGGCGCTGGTCAATTCATCGATCATGGCTTCCCATCTATTTATGTGGGCAACTCAGAGGGATTTTAGAAATCTTTATTTGTAAAAAGTTTGTGCAGGTAAATGAGTGGAAGTCTTGGAGCTCCCGTAAAATTGATGTCTCTTTAATGAAGTCTTCGAAGTATTTCATGTTGCACACATTAACACCATGGAGAAGATATCTCGAAGTGATTTTATTTTAATTCTTGGTTGTAAGAATTACTTTGTAATTTATTAGATCTTGGATCCAAAGCATTGGACATGTAACGGTGATGAGTATGAATAAAGTTACAATTGTTTCTTATAAAAAACTACTCCATGCATTCAATAAAAACGTCTTTGGAAAGCTATAGGGATTGCAAAAAGAAGGGTCCTTTTCTTTGTTTGTGTATCTTGGAGGGCATCCCCACTCTTGCCGCATTTCTTCACCAGACAGTCTGTACATGGTCTAGACAGAGAAATGCCACCCGGCGGGGTCCGCCGAAAACTCCCCATATTCTGAACTATCCAGTTTTCTCCGTTTTTCATTCGAAATCTAGGGGAGAAACGGACATGTATGTGATCCACGCCACGCTCAGAGCAACTTCACAACCTCTCTCCCTCTCCCCACCCAAGCCACACACCGAATAATTTGGCGGACCGTTGGATACCACGTTTTTCGTGAACATGTCTGGACGTGTCCACAAAAAAAATGACGGGCCTGATTTAGTCTGTGAATGTCCTAGACCCTAGTTCGTACACAAAGGATTATTTTCACTTATGTCGCTGGAAAAAACTATAATTTGCAAACTTAATAGAGGAGTACACTAAGCAGACCTAAAAAATTGTATTATAGTAATATCTGGTCCTGCGCCCCTTTGTATTATTTATTGTCTCCCAAAATTTTACATTCATGGAAACCAAAGGGAGTACTTATGATACAAAATAACCCGTTCAAAGGTCATGTGAATGAACGCAAAAGATACACAAAATAGCCCGTTTAAAGGTCATATGAATGAATGCAAATGTACAGGCAGAAACGCCACCGTGCACGCAGCACACGACGATACAATGTTAGCCAGCTATGCGTGCACGACTCGCCATCCGATTCCTTTCAAGCAAGAGGTACACGGCACCCATGCAACTGCCTTTGTCGTCTGCATTGCCTAAGAACTGAACTGCGGCCTCCTCTACTCAAACAGCCCCAGCCACTATCAATTTCCTGTCACCTCTTTTCCTAGCATTTCTGTTCCATGTACTATTTTTTGTGTGCAGTTTCAGTAGTACAAGAAGTAGTACAATGGGTTATTTTTTGCTCCATGAAAGATACTCCCTCTATAAAGAAATATAAGATCGTTTAGATGACTACTTTAGTGCATTAACTGATCTTATATTTCTTTACCGAGGGAGTAGTACATTAATTGAATTTTTCTGGTAGCCGACGGGAAGCTCATTTGTGTTGTTAAATTAAAAGACTGTATCATTTAATACGATCCATCTCTTCATAGTGTCATAGTCATGATAAATACATGTCGCAATAGTAAGGGCCTCTCTGATTCTAAGGATTTGTAAAACGTAGGAATAGAAAAAACAGATGAATGGAGTGGCATGTCATCTTCAAACCTACATGATTGGTATGAGTGTTTGACTATGCCAGAAAAAAAACTTAGGGCTCCTTTGATACAAAGGAATTTCATAGGATTTTTACAGGATTTGGATCCTTAGGATTTTTTCC
This sequence comes from Thinopyrum obtusiflorum, assembly GCA_036873465.1. Lineage (NCBI taxonomy): Eukaryota > Viridiplantae > Streptophyta > Magnoliopsida > Poales > Poaceae > Thinopyrum > Thinopyrum obtusiflorum. The sequence continues at coordinate 74,094 of JAAAWM010012070.1, forward strand.
TGTGATGGTTGGTTGATTTGTAGGATTGGAATACTTAGGATTTTTTCCATAGGATTCATTTGTACTACATTTTGGAGGAAACTTTCCATCCACTCAATCTTCTTTGTAGAATTCCTTTGTTTTTCATGTGCTATCAAACAATTCTACAAATCCCGTAGGATACAAGAGGACATGACACTCTATTCCTACATTTTTCCTATTCCTGTGTTTTAAGAATCCTGCGAATCAAAGAGGCCCTTAGGATTCTTCACAAGTCGCTGGAGTGGATGGAAATTTTCCTATGAAAACTACAAGTGAATCTTATGGAAAAAATCCTATGGATTGTAATCCTATAAATCAAAGAACCCACGTAGGAATAAATCCTATGGATTAGGATCCTCCAAAATTCCTTTAGATATCCTCTGAATCAATGAGGGCCTAAGTGGTTTTGATGACGGACTTCAAGTGGCACTTTGCACCTACTTAACGCACAGTGCTAGTTTCCAAAGTAAAATTGTAATGAATGTAGAACTACTCCTTTTGACTTTAAGTACTAAAAATGAGTGCAAGGCAACACACATGATATATGGTTGCACTGCTGGTGCTGCAATGATTCATCACTAGTTTCATAGTTTGGCTTTCGACCATTGTGTGCTCCATCACGAAACATCTCTTGTCTACTTTTCACATTTAGTTTGGATCGAGCAGAGAGATTAGCTACCTTCATATACGTCCATGATATATAATGCGTATCACTGGACCGTGGTGAGATTCAGTTTTGAAGTGCTATGGATAGGAATAGGATGCATCGGGAATACAAGTTCGAGCCAAAATTCAGGACTATGCACGATTTGGATAAGTCCCGTTCGATGTGAAAAATGTTCGATGGTGCTGTCCTTCAAGTTAAACTCTAAGATAGAGTACATTCCAATTCCGTGATGTTTGTACACTCTATTCCACAAGTCCAAAAATCATGAAGTATGTTTTGAAATTTTCATGTGTACAAAAGAGTAAATACCCCATTAGTCCATACACACTTAGTTCATTAATCTAAAAATCGCGCAATTTTGACTAAACTGTTTTTTTTGGAAAGTCTAAACTGATTTAAGTGATACACTATGGTCCAGAAATGGTTCGGAGAGGATGACGATGCTGACACGTCTGTTTCTGGAGGACCGAATCAACAGTAGTTATTTATTCGGGGATTTTTATTCTTGAAAACGCCCAAATTCCCCATGACTATTTGTGGATGACACCAATTGTGCACGGGAGCTATCCCAGTCCTAGAAAAAATGGCCTCGGCGGCTCGGCCTACTTACTGTGTTGCATGAAGTGTTGTGGCCCACCCAGCCCCGCAGCTCCGGCACAAGAGGACCACCATGAGCTACTGCTTTGGCCTGTCAATGTGCCAAGTCAAAGGCCACAACCGTGCCCGAGCATCTTCTCTGTGTCCATGGCGTAGCCACCGTTGCTGCAAACATGTCACGGCGGACGAGTAGAGTGGAGTGCATCGATGCGCCGCATGTTCGGTGCCATCATGCTGTCGGCGTTTCATCGGAAATAGACTATGCCGTTGCTGTCGCCATCAATGTCGACGTCAATAGGTGGCTGCTTGTCCACGAGCCATGGTGTCAGGAATCTCGTAGTGAGCATGCCCTGCTTCAGGCGTGCAGTAGAGCATGAGTTCTCCCACGGTGCCTCTGCGTTCAACAAGCGTGCCAAGGATCCATGATCGGACCATCTAGCTAGAAACTGTTCATAGCCCGTGCGGTTTATTTGGAACGAGGCCCTTCGAGCTCCAGGTCCTGCTCAAGGCGTGCGAGGATGTTCTCGGCCGCAACGCTAGCACCAATCTTGAGTAGTTCTAGTGATTGAGTAGGGACATTCTTTTTTATGATATTCTTGTAGACAAATAAGCCATTCAGGTTAGTCAGAAGCCTCACTCCTTTTGTATTTGACGGAAGAAAGTTACTTGGCTCCTAGCCTCCTACAAGTCATGTCCTTACATATTTTATTTGACAGTGCTACGACAGGCTTACGCTGGCCCGAACCATTTCATTTAAAAGACCAATGTACGTATACATCAGAATTAAAGAAAGGCAGGGTTTGAGGGAGGGTACATACAAAATAAAATTATTAAATGACATGATAAATACTCCGTGCTCTGGGTGCCTAATACCAAACCATCAAATTTCGAGAGAGATACCTAGAAACAACCCCATAGGCCATAGCCTGGTTGTCATATATAGTTAGAAACTGAGCACCTAACATCAAACCTAAAAATTCAAGCTCTGTGTCGTGTTCATTTAGTTTATATAATGGCCATGTCCCAGTCATATGCAGAAGCGAAGTTAACTTTAAATTGCTGCAGAGTGGTGACTAAGTGGTGTATAGAGATCTCATAGGAGTGAGATGCATTGGGAACATGAGTTCGTCTTTGAGTTGGATGGTGTCTTTAGCTTGCAAGCCAGACGGGCCTTTTCATACCTTGTTGATTACTGCTTGCCCTTCTGAAATAGTATATTAGTGTTTTACAATAAGAGACACAAAATTCAATCCTGGCACTACATTATGTTATTTTCGGTGTTGGGCCTCCTCGATGGTGAGACGGTATGACACAAAGGAGTGGGACATTTTGTTTTCGCATTGTCAACCTGACACACAAAGATGAAAGATCTCGAAGGAAAGGTGGCAGGGACGGGGGAGAGAAGGGGGTAGATTAGAACTTAGCTGCATCACGCCACCGCATCAGCAAAACACGCTCCATATTATTCGTAAATTCCAGCTTGTTCCCTTCCTCACAATGTTGATTGTATATTTGCTTAACATCTACTATATCTAAATAGTTAGTCCATGTCGGTGTCAAAACCGGCAGATCTCGGGTAGGGGGTCCCGAGCTGTAGATCTTGGATCAGTGGGGAACAAGCGACGAAGGACACAATGTTTACCTAGGTTCGGGCCCTCTCGAAGAGGTTAAACCCCTACGTCTTGCTTGATTATATTGGAGTGTATATGACGATTACAGAGTTGATCTACCACGAGATCAGATGAACTAAACCCAAGGCGAGTAGGACTATGGTTCTTATTCTAGCCTCTACGTACTAAACCCTCTGATTTATATAGACACCAGGGGTGCGTGAGTGAAGCTGGATTCATCCCATGCGGCTCGATCAGTTAGTTTTGCCGCTTCTTCTTTCCTCCCCCTCTGCTCTGGACTGAATCAAAGAAGACAAGAGCGCACGCAGTTTTAGACTGAAGCCTGCCTGACAAACTTGCTTTGCTGCTTCCTTCCATCCAGATAATAATCCACGGATATTTGTCCACATGATCACACTGCATGCACAAGAACAGAAGCAGCCCAGGATATATGAACCATTCTCTCATACAGTCCTCTGAATTACTACTGCAGCTTCTTTCTTTCTTTCTTTCTTTCTTTCATTCTTTCTTTCGTGATCAACGCTGCAGTTTGGTAGCTTTCCCTGAATACAAAAGTGCATCTACAGTACATTCACTAAACTGAGGTGCGCTTCAGTACACCCTTTAAACTTTATGATTTTTTAGACAAAGCAACATTGTTATTTATAACTTAACCTTTACTTGAAAAAGACAGTCTAGACATTTGGCCCGTTGAAATGCTCAGGAAAAAAAATGATCGGCTCTCTAGAAACTTTTCGCAGCCCGTGCGATTTGTTTAGAGTAAGGCTCTTAGAGCCGCAGGTCCTGCTAAAGGTGGCAAAGGATTTGCTCGTAGGCACCACCAGCTCCAATCTTTATAGTGCTTAATTATCGAGTACATACATTTTTTTAAACATGTAAAGACAAAAGAGAAAATCCAGTAGAAAGCGATGTGCAATTAATTCATTTATTAATGATAAGCCTTGCTCTTCTTTCCTATTTGGGTGAAGAACATAACTTGACATTTAGTACAATCTCTTTACAAAATTTAAGTCCCGTGAAAAATACTACCCGCACTGGCTGACGACCAAATAATTAAATTTCGAGAGACATACATATACAAACAACCCCATAACATGGCTGTCATATATAGTTAGGAGCTCAGCAGCGACCATAGCAACTGAAAATTATAGAACGGCTATGGCCTACTCGAATGTAGGAGCGGTGTTAACTGTAGCTTGCAGCATAGTGGTGGCTCAGTGGTGTATAGAGATCTCGTAGAAGTGAGATGCATTGGGAACATGAGTTCGACTCGGAGTTGGATCATATTTTGAGCTTGCAAGTCTGACAAGCCACATAATTGGTTGATGACTTCAAGGTAGATAACCTCAACTATGCCTCACGACAAAAAGAACATAACAAATGAAGGATCACTTTGTAAACATGAACATTTTGTAGTTGGCTAACATCAACGATTTTTCAATCAATCGGCAGCAACCGGTCTATAAAAACATATCAATCCCGTGTGCAGCCTTTCATAACCTTGACAAAAAAAAACGCCAACATGTGGTACTGGAAGCACACCATCTATATCCTAAAAAAAAAAAAAAGGAAGCACACAATCCCTGTTGTTCAAGTCACTGGTCCGGCACGGCAGTGCATTTTTCAGTACGAAATCAAATAGAGATAAGCCTATCTGCCCGGGTGACTTTTCTCAAATTGCCGTTGGCCGATCTTTATTAGATAGAAAGAAATAGAGATAAGCCTATCTGCCCGGGTGACTTTTCAGCGGACCCCGGCGCACGACCTGTCTCAATCGGGGTTTGTATATACCAGTCCAAAAGGAATCCACTCCCATATGATTTCCAGAATCTATATATTTTACGTGGAGACAGTTTGCTTACAATCAGCTGGCCAGAGTAATAGAATGTTTGACGTACATATGCATGGACGCAATGAGAGCCCAGCCCTTCACGGCATACACCAATTAACTCGCGACGACTCCAGGGAAGTGTTAGTCTACAGTTGTACGCGGAGCTGTCTCTCGCCTCCGGCCCCAAGGGGAGGTCGAGGTACACCTGCTATACAAGACTCCACGAAGCTTCACAGGCACAAACCAATAACCTACTCCAGGCTCTAGCTGCCATGCGACTAGTCTTGGCGACCTCCCCTCACCTGAAGCTCGTCTCCCTCGCTGTCCTACTAGCCCCGTTTGCCCAGGCCATGGCAGCACCACCCCCATCCCTTCTGGAAGAACAGGCAGGAGCCCTCCTCGCCTGGAAAGCCACCATACAGAACCCCCCGGCCAATCTGCAGTCCTGGGGAGGAGGAAGAAACAACACCCGGGAAACAGGAAACAACACCTGGGAAAGAGGAAACAACACCACATGGCCATGCGGCTGGTACGGCATCAAGTGCAGCGTGCATCAAGCGAGCCAAGAGGTGGTGATCACCGAGATCTCTCTACGGGGGCTGCGGCTGAGAGCGACGCTGGACACCCTCAACTTCACGGCGTTGCATACTCTCAGGAGTATCCGACTCCCCTGCAATCAGATAAGGGGCTACTTTCCACCCGCTTTAACATCATCCTTGCCAAGCCTGCGCCACCTACTTCTCCAAGAGAATGAACTCTCTGGTGAACTACCATGGCAAATAAAACACCTAGAGAGTCTTGTCTTGCTGAACTTGTCAGACAACTTCTTCTCTGGTCCCATTCCCACTCAACTAGGCTACCTAAAGAAGCTGGTCATTTTAGAGTTTTCCAGCAACAACCTCTCTGGTCCCTTGCCACCTAGCTTGTGTGTTGGCAGCATGCTGCAGGGATTAATTGCATCTGACAATAATCTCAGTGGACCTCTGCCATCAAGTTTGTTAAACTGTACAAGCCTAATTAGAGTTCGTCTTGAAAGGAATAAAATAGGAGGAGATATTTCTTTGATGGGGGTTTATCCAAATCTGGTCCACATTGATATGAGCTCAAATAATTTGTCTGGTCAGTTATCTTATGATTGGGGGGGATGCCATAATCTTAAGATGCTATGCATCTCAAACAACAATCTTATGGGGGAGATACCTACAAGTATGGGGCAACTATATCAGCTTGGGCTACTTGACCTTTCATCAAACAAGCTTGAAGGAGATATTCCAAGTGAACTAGGTAATCTAACAGAATTGTTCAACCTGAACCTCGCAGATAATTCTTTTACTGGGGCAATACCAAGCCAGCTTAGTGGTTTGATCATGCTAGATACTCTGAATCTTTCACACAATGAACTTAATGGCTTCATCCCATCATCCTTCCAGAGTATGGAAAACTTGGCATCCATTGATGTATCTTACAATGAATTGGACGGGCCGGTGCCGGATAGTAAGCTCTTCCGAGGAGCTCTAGTCCAGCAGTTCATGCATAATAAGATGCTATGTGGTGTGGTGAAAGGATTGCCCCCTTGTAATAGTGCACCTCCAAGTAGAGGGAAAAGGAAAGGATACAAAATGCTTGTACTAGCCACCGTTCTTGCTCTGGCATCTCTTGTTCTTGTTGGGGTGATATTGATGTTCTGGCGTGAAAGGAAGGAAACCAAGACAACTAACGACGATAAAGTAAAACAAGCAAAAGTATTCTCTGTTTGGAGTTTTGATGGGGCAAATGTGTTTGAGAAAATCATTGAAGCAACCAGCCATTTCAGCGAGAAGCATTGCATAGGAAGTGGAGGATCTGGATCTGTCTACAAAGCTAGACTCACAACGTGCGAAATATTTGCAGTGAAGAAGATACACATGATAGAAGATGAGTGTCGTGTGAATGAGCAAGTGTTCAATCATGAAATTGAGGCATTAGAGCAGATTCGTCATCGGAACATCGTAAAACTGTTTGGGTATTGTTCCTCTAGCCAAGGCACGTTCCTCATTTATGAATACATGGAGAGAGGAGACTTGGCAAACACACTGAAAGACAATGAAAGGGCAATTGAATTGGATTGGCGAAGACGGATACATATTGTGTTGGATGTGATTCATGCTTTGGCATACATGCACCATGATTGTTTGTCGTCAATAGTCCATAGAGATATAACAAGCCGCAATATTTTTCTTGATCTTGAATTTCGAGCTTGCATCTCTGACTTTGGTACCACAAAAATTCTCAATACTTATGGCCAGAATCTCACAAGGCTTGCTAGAACGAAAGGCTATCTTGCCCCAGGTAAACAAAAATAAAACCTTAACTAGCAGTTTTGCAGCTCTGGTAATACATATATATGTACGTAGTTGTAAAATTTGATGTAATCAAATAATTATGATAGAGTTTCAACTGTTTAGTTGCAACATATACACTAATTACTCTATATGAATTTCAGAGCTAGCATATACAGAAAATGTGACGGAGAAATGTGATGTATACAGCTTCGGGGTGTTTGTTGTGGAGCTATTTATGGGATCTCATCCAGGCGATTTGCTCTCATCCCTCTCATTGGCCACCAACACTGATGTGTGCCTTCAGGATCTGCTGGACCGCAGGCTCGTGCTCCCTAATGCTGAAACTGCTAGGGAAATATACTGCATTCTCAGTGTTGCAATTCAATGTCTGGAGCCAAGTCCATCACACAGGCCAACTGCACAACGTGTCAGGGATAAGCTATCTTTGATGAAAGCTTGTGAAGATCATGTTGATTATTTGGGCGCTGGCATCACCTTTCCTGCACTGTAGTGCCTATGGCTATGGACGATGAATTCGTCACCTGTGTGGTTTCTTCTCTGCTATCTACCTACTTGCTTAAAAAGGGTTGTTTTGTGTGTAAGGTAATAAAAATAAAAACACTGATGTTGTATATGGAACTAGCTAGCAAACATGTATTCCTAATGTACCATTATAAAGCGCTTTCGTTTGGTTTAAACAGTATGAAGAGACAATTCACTACTGCTAAACAAGCATGCACTGACGGATCTATGAGTAAGTTAGTCATGGATAAACTAGTCATTTCCACGGTTATCTTCCTCCTTTGGACAGGAGCATACCTACTGACCTACTAGCATATATATATATATGCTCCCTGCCCTTCGGCGGCTTAAAACCTAAAAAAAGAGGATGGGGACTTACCTGAAGGCACCAGGCCTTCTTGCCATGTGTGTCGCAATCGCCTCGATCGGCGCCCCGTCTCTCCCTCATGCTCCCCGCTGATGCCCACCATGGTTGCGACGTGGTCGGGCAAGTTCAACGGAGTCATGTGCACCGTCCATCGGTGCACGCGCAACAGGCCAGCCGCGCCACCATGGTGTCCGGCGAATAACCCCTTCTTACCTTTCACGTCTCGGGTGCCGGGAGAAGGATGGGAAGGGAAGAGAATGGGCTAGGCTTTGCCCGGCTCGCCAGTTTTGTTCGGCCCATAGGTGACGCGGACCAAAATGAGTTTTTTTTGGGCTTATCATAATTTTAAATAGCTCTGTCTCTCTCTGCTTTGAAGGCTTTATGGTAATGGCTTATGCACTTTTAACCCATATAAGTACCACAAATTGTATGAATAGTAACATCTAAGTAAATTGAAAATTTGATTTAGGAATTTCTATGTGTTAATAATTTTCGTGTAAAATTTCATGGAATTTTTTAACAATGGGCATAAATTCTTACATCATTTGACGATATTCTGAGCAACATTGTTTATTTGTCTATATTATCATTTAAAAAAGGTTCATTTTTTATTTTCTGCCCATAGTGAAACAGATTAGAACAACAATTAAGTATGTCTTTAATCCGACAATTGTAAGCATAATTCATGCCTAATGGGTTTTTATGATGCTCATAAAGTTGCCACCTCTTTTCAGCAATGAACACTAATGTGCATTAGCCCAAGTGGTCGAGCTGAGGCAGACAAGTCTACCAAGGCATGCAAGACCTAATCGGACTCACCTAGGAAACTGGCATGTTTGGATTACCCCAACAAATAAAACAATGTGACACAATGTGAACTACTCCCTCCAATCCAAATTAATTGACGTGATGGAACAATGTTAAAATGTAAATAGCAATGACAACAGATTTAAAAGAGAAATGAAACGAGACATAACATGCATGTTCATCTGCAGAAGGGAATAGCAATGTTAATACACTGCATGGAACAAGATAGCATGTTCCAGGCTGATATTGCTGCCTGTCTGTGAACCAACTTTGTTTACAAGATTTTGCTCTTGCCGAGCATACAAAAGTTGACACAAGCTTCAGCAGGCGTCTTACATATTCTGCACTGCTCACCGGCCAAGCTAGTAACATCATATAAATCAACCATCCCGGCTGTGACAAGTAGTACGATGTACTATACGTAACTACCAGATCATTAGATTCATGTTCTTGTGTCCCTTAATTTGCTTCTCCTGCCTCTCCCAGAGTTGGCCCATGCATCCCCTCTTCATTTTTGTCTTGCTTGTCCTCTACATCCTCCTCATCTTCACCTCATGGTTTGATCCAGGCAGCTAAACGAGACGGTCCATCTTCAAACTCTAACCACTTTTGTTAAGCAAAAGGAAACAGTTGGAATTAAGACGTGCATATTCAGGCTCTAGTGTACCAGTGATTTACTAAGATGGAATGGAATCAACACGAGGATACCAAGGAAACAAATTGACCATATATATTTGGAAATAGCAACGAATTAACAATATATATTACCTGCATATCAATGTTTGTTTCTATGCTGTAGGGCTCGCTTCTGTAAAACAGGTGCCATCTCTTTTCAATGCCTTCATCATCTCCATAAGCCTCAACATGTTGGATATGGCTGAACTTGTCCCACTCGGAACTAGACTTTGCCAAAGCCATGGAAATGAGTATCAACGGACTGCAGTCCAACAACAAATGACTTGGATTTACAGTTTGCAGGTACATCGGGAGTCGTTTCACGTTGTAGTGGACTGTCAGCTTGAGTCTCCGGAGTACATTCATCTCCTGCAGCGACTCGAGCTTTCGGCAGCAATTGATCTCAAGCTTTTGCAACTTGGGGAAATTGGATATCACTGTTAGGTCAGGCAGTTTATACAGGTTGAGCTCAACTACTGAAGAGAAGTTTTCTAGAGACTGAAGGGGTTGGACCTCATATATGGTTAGCTTTTTCAAAGCCCGCGCATGCGAGGCAAGGCCAGAAGGGATGCACCTCAATTTGCAACTTTTGACAAAAAGTTCCTCCAGGACAGGCATAGCTTGCACCTTCTCCTCCCACTCCCACTCCTCCCATTGCACCATCCCACTTAAAACCAGAACGTGCAGTTTGGGAAACGCAACAACCATCTGGGATGAAGCATGGTGACCGTGACTATAGGGCTGTACGAATTCAGGCCCAACATGCTTGATTATTGGAGCGTTCTGGACCATGAGGTTCATTAAACATGGGAGCACACACAAGCCATCCGGGAGTTGGGCGCAATAAGCCATATCGGACATAATTAGAATCTTTAAGCTATTGAGGGGCATCTGCATCACCGTTGCTGACATCATCCATCTTGGGAGTTGACGCCCAAAATAGTTGTAGATACGAATATCTTGTATGCAAGCCGGAGGATAGAGCCCATCAAATAACTCCTGAATCACTCCTTGATTCTCCCCAGACACTCCACCTTTGATCAATCCATTGCTGCCTCGTTTACTCATGCAGTTGAGGGTCAGAATCATAAGATTGACCTTTTCACCAAGCCTGGCCTTTGTGCTGAATGAGGCAGTAGATACATTCTTCAGACCAACCAATCCAAGGCACCTAAGATTGGAAAGAGGCCCAAGCTCTTCCAAACTACACCAATCATCATCCATGTGGGCTCTGAACCCATAAAGTGACCTCAGATTTGTTAATGCACAAAAACCCCTAGGCATACTATTTACAGATGTCTCGTCAAGGTCAAGGTATCTCAGTTCCCTTAAGTTTACAATGTTATTCGGAAGTTTCACAAAATTCTCACACCCTTCAAGGCTAATGTGTTGTAGAAATTTCATCCTATGGATGTTCACAGGTAGTCTATTTAAATCATTGCAGTGTTTTAATGCCAAATACCTTAAGTGCTTCAGCTTATACAGAGATTCAACCAAGGAAACAAAATTTGAGGATTCTATATGTAGCGTCCGTAGGCTTGAAAAGGTTCCTAATGAATCATCTGACAGTATCTTGAAACTCCCAATTAACATTAATGATCTTAGTGATTTCTGCTCTTGTAAACTTCTCCACTCAAATTCATCTGATTCCAATCCTTTGGTTTCTATAGACAACCTAAGAAATCTTTGCAAACTAATTGTGTTGGCTCCTTTGTGAGTTATTAGTGTGTCATCTCTAGCTAAGAATTGAGCAAATGAGCGAACAACATCATGCATATTACAGAAATATTGACCAATATCATCTGGATCTGGCTCTATAAGGTTCCTTCGTATTAGTTCCTTGTAATACTCAAGTCCTAATTCTTCTAATCCATCTGAGTTTCCATGAACAAAACCTTCACTGATCCACATGCTGACAATTTCAGAGGATGCGATCGCTTTCTTTTTAGGTTTAAGGGAGAAATGCAGAAAGCATTGCCTCAAACAAGAGGGCAAGTCCTCATAACTAAGACATATTGCATAATTTAGCTCTTCTGGCATTTGAGATACTGACCATATTGCATCCTTTAGAACCTTTTGCCAAGCACGTTGATTTTTCTCCCTCTGGCATAGGAGCCCTCCCATCACTTTTATAGCAAGTGGTAGACCATCACACTTTTCTATAATCTGCAAGCCAATATCCTTTAGAATCTCAATATTCGGTTCATATTTTTCTGTTGTGAGTACCTGCAAGGAGTTGAAATATATAGTTAATAACGAACACATAATGCATTAGCACTGGCTGATGCCATTGTTTTTTCATACATTTGCTAGATAACTGAGAAATTACTAAAAAAAGTTAATCATTGGAATATCAAAATTAAATTACCAAGAGAAAATGATATCTTGGTCGATAGTTGCATGTGTATGTTGGCATCTTAAACTCACATTTCAATATAGTTTTTCAAATATGTTGTGAACTTCCCATAATGCATCACATGTGCATGGCTGACTGTGTCACACATGAGTGAATAGATCTAATGGTAAATTGAATGAAGCATCAAAAGTGCATGAAGTTTACTGTGCTAGACATACCAATCCCACTGCTCACAAGCAATCAGTTTGGGCACTGCCTGTTCACAACAAATTATACTAGTGCATGCTATAGTATTCATCAAACAGTGGTGGACAAAGAATGTAAGTGGATTTAGGACAGGAAGCAAGTTAGTCTGCTTGGAAGTAAACTAGTGCTAGATTATTAAATATTAAGTGTAGTGAGAAGTTACTACTAGTAAGTAGGTACACTCACTTGCTTCTTAAGCAATGACCATGCATCTTCAGCACCTAATTTGTCAACATGGTGGCAGTGGACAGCTTTCATGCTTTGGGCAACAGTGTCACATCTTGTCGTGATGACAACTCTGCTACCAGGACCGCCGTAGCTAAAGGGAGCCATCAGCAGTTTGTCCCATGTGTCGACACCCCACATGTCATCTAGTACAAGAAAGAACATATTGTCTTTAATGGCATTCTTGAGAGCAATGACAAGTTGGTCCCTGTCTCGAGCCCCACCCCGACCAGGCAGGTCTCCACCAGCGGCAGTGATGGCCGTACTCAATAGCTCAACATCATTGAAATCCTGTGTGATTCTAAGCCATATCTTCTTAGTGAACTTGCCTTCCATACGGCCGTCATTGAAGACCTTCTTGCCTAGGGTGGTCTTGCCAATGCCACCGACGCCAACAATGGCGACCACCATGAGGTGACCGCTCTTGTCATCAGGTGCCTCCCTTGTAAGCATCTCCACAAGTGATCCCGTGTCCTCTTCGATTTTCTCACCAACTGTACCTGATCGCTCCATCAATGAATCTGTTTTGCGGTCATTGACAAGAGGCCGAGTCGCGTTCCGATCTTGGTAGGCTTCTAGCTTGATGAAGTTGAAACTACATGCCCGCTCGCGGATGTTATCCAACTTCTCGTTTAATGCATTGATGCGTGTGCCGATGTCGTGGGCATGAAGGGGATTTCTCATGCAGAACAGCAGGGGGTTAAGGCACCCCATGTCCTTGGACGGACCTTGCTCCATGGCCTTGAGCCGACACAAGTCAATGATGTCAGTGGTGAGGTACATGGCATGCTTCAGTTCGTCCACCCATGCACACACGCTTTTGTCGGTGATGTTCCTCCTATCAGCATCTTCAAGGAAGTTATTGAGATCTCTGAGCTTGATGCTCAGCTCATCGATTTGACCGGAGACACCGATCAGTTTGGCCACCTTGTCTCTGGCCATGTCGGCAAGCATCTTGGTCACGTAAGATGCCAAGGCATTCAGAACCCCCGCCATTAGTTGCTTGATCTGCTGCTGCTGAAAACATGCATGCATATAAAATCAGTCCTCTTTATTAGGATGCTGTGCTACATCAAAGCTTTCCATAACCCCCGTCATTAATTGCTTACTTCCTAGCATAAAAATGAAAATCAAAGCTTTCCATTAAACAATTTGGAGCGTTGTAATACACAAATCAAAGCTTTAAAAACTGAGCTTTGTGCTACTCAAATCAAAGCTTCATATTTCACAAATCAAAATCAAAGTTTTGTAACAACCAAACCGGAGGTTCCAAACAAACAAATCCGCCATTAGTTGCCTGGGCTGCTGCTGGTGAAAACATGCATGTAAGTAAAAAGTTAGTACTCTTTATTACAACCTTGTACTACATCAACAATCCTTCCTTCCTTGTTACTACAGAGATGCAGGCTTCCTACTAAAAGAAGATCTAAACTTAATTTGTACAGCATAAATCAAAATATAAGATTCATACTTTTACAAATCGGAGCCTCTGTAATCTATATAAGAGCTTAATTTGTACTGCAAACTAAAGCTTCAGAAACTCGGAGCTTCCTAGCTACCAAAATAATATATGAGCTCAATTTGCACAGAACAAATCAAAATCAAAGCTTTGTACAAAACAAATCTGAGCTTTCTACTGCTGCGCTTGCACAAAACAAGCATGCAAATAAAAATTAGTCCCCTGTATTACTACCTCGCTTGTACAAATCAACAATCCCATGCTAACAGGAAGGATAATCAGATTCAGTCACTCGAGACTAGCAACAAATCCAAAGGAAAAATGTGGCTGGCAAACTAGAAGACGGTGCAGACAAATTTGGCTTCATATAAGAAATTCTGACGGAAAAACACAAGATCATCTCTTTCAGAGAAAGAAACATAGCTAGAGTTAGTGTGGTGTAGCTGGAATCAGCTAGGTACCTTGAATCGACCAGAGAGGTGAGAGATGATTTTGGTTGGCCCTTGTTCTAGAAAAAAACAATTGATAGATCTCGGTTGCTCTCTGGGAAGTAGCTGCAGGGTTCGGTGGCTTGAGCTGGTACTGAAAACAAGGTTGCCAAAAAAATTAGTCCTGTTTATTACTAACTTTCACACATCAACAGTCACAAGCTAGAATTGAAAAAGAAGGATAGTCAGATTCACTCAGCAGAGACCATCAACAATTCCTTGTGTAAAGAAAAAGTGTGGCTTGCACACAAAACAAAGTGCACGCTAAATTGAGGAGATGATCAATTTTTGAGTAAGTGAGGTGGAGCTGCAATTGACGAATACCTTGGATCGATTGGAGAGATGAGAGAAGTAGCAGTGAGCAGAAAGCGAGACCCCTTGGTCTAGATCTGGGGAGCGAGAGATATCTATATCCGATAGTCATCAACGCTCCTTGTATGATCTAGTACAATGATTGTTGGGTTTATGCTGTGAGAGGTCCCCATCTCTGTCCTATATTGTAGAAATAAAAAAGCTTGTTACTCAGAAAAATATCTGAGCTTAATTTGTACTGCACAAATGAAAATCTAAGCTTTGTCTTGAAAAAATTGGAGCCTCTGAATAATCTAATGTATGTGCTTAATTTGTACTGCAAAACAAAGCTCTAAAAACTAGGTGATTTCTACTAAATGATGTGAGCTTAGTTGGTACTGCACAAAACAAAATAAAAGATTTGGACCCAACAAATCGGACTGCACAAATCATAGCCTCAAAACTCGGAGCTTCCTAGCTACCAAAGAAAGATCTGAGCTCAATTTGCACTGCACAAATCAAAATCAATGCTTTGTACAAAACAAATCGGAGCTTTCTACTACTGCACAAACCAAAGCTCCAAAAGTTCGATGCTTTAGAAAATCAGAGCTTTATAGTACACGAATCAAAGATTTACAACAAACAAGTCTGAGCTTGCTAAGGCCCCGTTCAGATCAGAGGATCCACTGGCTACGACGAAGAGGAAGTGGGTCATCACCTTCTATGGTGGCGGCGTCAAAGTCGGAGGAAGAGGTCCTGCAGCTCGGGCAGGCGGCGTCGCGCTGTGTACAGCCGGCGGCGACGCGTCTCCTCGCGACGTAGACTGGAGAGGAAGAGCGGTCACCCAGGGTAGGAGGAACAGGAAGGGGAAATATGGTAATTGATTAGTAGCAACTAGTGAGTCAATGGATGAGACGATTAGATCATCTCTTTTAGATGAAAAAATATATCCAAGAAGAAACAACAAAGCCAGAATCGCCTAGTTGAGCTGAAATTAGTTACCTTGAAATAACTGAAGAGTCGAAGCTCAGCGCAACTAGCTTGCAGAAGGGTACAGAATAGGGCTTTGTATATATATTAATATATAGAGGACCTATACACGGTGGGACTGAGATACAAGATACCTTTTCCTTTCTTTGTAAGAGATGTATACATGATATTCTGAAAAGTAGTCAGCGAGTGAGACCCTGGACCTGGAAGCACACGAAATACCCAACTTTTAATTACCTTGAATCAATTCGAGAGATCGGAGCTCTAGATCTGCACTAGAGCTGAACTCCATGTGGAGGACACGGGGCTTTGTATTTGTAGACCATCAAAATATTGTGAGATTTATGTACGAAATAGCTCTTTTTTCTTCTCTGAAAGATAATTGCACGATACTTTGAAAACTAATCAGATAGGTACAAACGCAAGTTGCTGCCAGACAGCTACAAGCGGTCCAATGGGATGAGGCA
Organism: Thinopyrum obtusiflorum; assembly: GCA_036873465.1. Taxonomy (NCBI): domain Eukaryota; kingdom Viridiplantae; phylum Streptophyta; class Magnoliopsida; order Poales; family Poaceae; genus Thinopyrum; species Thinopyrum obtusiflorum. The sequence goes on from JAAAWM010012070.1 coordinate 90,055, forward strand.
ACCAACACCCGTTTTTACCTATCCACAAAAGAGAAGTGTGTGATCAGTATTGTTAGGCGCCGTGGTTCACTTGCTAGCTGCCGGTTGGTATAATCAATCGAACAAGAAAGCTGCAGGTAAGGATGTATGCATAGCAAGATAGCCTCACCGAGACGTACTGTGTATATGAGTCTGTTATAATATGCATTATTTGGGGCAAATTAAGTTCCAACCAAGTGTTCTTTTCTTTGAAAGGCAGAGGATGGGAATTTTTGTATGCATATATATAGAGACTGATCTACATACTGTCGGATTTTAGATGCAAAATACGCCCTCTGTAACTTAATATAGGACGTTTTTTGACACTCTCATAGACTCTAAAAACATCATATAAAAACCAACAGAGGTAATAATTTATTGCTTCTCTGTAGCAGGCAGAGATGCATGGTTCTTTGAAGGTACTCAGCGAGTGAGACCGTGGGAGCTAACGGACAAGCCCAAGTTGCTGCCTGACAGCTACAAGAGACCCAATGAGTAGTCGTGTGTACTCTTCCACAGAGAAGAGAGTGAATGACCGTTGTTACACGGATGGCGTTGGCGTGTGAGGCCACAGTTCGTCCAATCTTGATGAGGCAATGTAATGCATATCCTCCTCACATTCTATATCTATTGCTATCCCTGCAATGCAAGGCAAGGGGGGGGGGGGGGGGGGGGGGGGGGGGGGGGGGGGGGGGGGGGGGGGGGGGGGGGGGGGGGGGGGGGGGGGGGGGGGGGGGGGGGGGGGGGGGGGGGGGGGGGGGGGGGGGGGGGGGGGGGGGGGGGGGGGGGGGGGGGGGGGGGGGGGGGGGGGGGGGGGGGGGGGGGGGGGGGGGGGGGGGGGGGGGGGGGGGGGGGGGGGGGGGGGGGGGGGGGGGGGGGGGGGGGGGGGGGGGGGGGGGGGGGGGGGGGGGGGGGGGGGGGGGGGGGGGGGGGGGGGGGGGGGGGGGGGGGGGGGGGGGGGGGGGGGGGGGGGGGGGGGGGGGGGGGGGGGGGGGGGGGGGGGGGGGGGGGGGGGGGGGGGGGGGGGGGGGGGGGGGGGGGGGGGGGGGGGGGGGGGGGGGGGGGGGGGGGGGGGGGGGGGGGGGGGGGGGGGGGGGGGGGGGGGGGGGGGGGGGGGGGGGGGGGGGGGGGGGGGGGGGGGGGGGGGGGGGGGGGGGGGGGGGGGGGGGGGGGGGGGGGGGGGGGGGGGGGGGGGGGGGGGGGGGGGGGGGGGGGGGGGGGGGGGGGGGGGGGGGGGGGGGGGGGGGGGGGGGGGGGGGGGGGGGGGGGGGGGGGGGGGGGGGGGGGGGGGGGGGGGGGGGGGGGGGGGGGGGGGGGGGGGGGGGGGGGGGGGGGGGGGGGGGGGGGGGGGGGGGGGGGGGGGGGGGGGGGGGGGGGGGGGGGGGGGGGGGGGGGGGGGGGGGGGGGGGGGGGGGGGGGGGGGGGGGGGGGGGGGGGGGGGGGGGGGGGGGGGGGGGGGGGGGGGGGGGGGGGGGGGGGGGGGGGGGGGGGGGGGGGGGGGGGGGGGGGGGGGGGGGGGGGGGGGGGGGGGGGGGGGGGGGGGGGGGGGGGGGGGGGGGGGGGGGGGGGGGGGGGGGGGGGGGGGGGGGGGGGGGGGGGGGGGGGGGGGGGGGGGGGGGGGGGGGGGGGGGGGGGGGGGGGGGGGGGGGGGGGGGGGCCCCCCACAATAATCATATAAAGGGCAATATGGACATTTGCCAAAACGTTGTATATGTATATGGTGTACGGGGAACCATTCCCTATTTAGTGCCCGTTAAAGACTAGTTTACAAACCGGCGCACACCCCTCTACGGCCTGGGCTTTGCCCCATTCACGTTTCTTTTTCATTTTTCTAAACTTCAAAAAATGGGCGACACCACACCTTATGTGACTTTCTATTGTTTTTTCCTCTGTTTTTTTATCCGTCAACTTTGTAACACTAAAAAGGGGGTCTGATTTTTTTCTGTTTTGTTTGGCCGGTTTTTCTACGGTTTTTTATTTTCTGTTTCCTTTTTCTTTTATTATTTTTCCTTTTTATGGTTTTTATTTTTAAAAGCGTGAATTTTTTTCAATTTTCACAAACTTTTTTCGAGTTCGTAAACTTTTCTTCGTTTTTTGCTAACTGGTAGTGAACTTTTGTACAAATCCGTAAAAAAAGTTCAGTTCTTTGAAAAAAAAATAGTGAACTTCTTTTTCGAAATCATGACTTTTTTAAAAACCATGAACTTTTATCAAAAATGATGAACTTTTTTCAGAAATGATGAACTTTTTTTTGAATCCATGAACTTTTTTTTTCAAAATCAACGATTTTTTTGGTGACCGGTCACTGATCAGGCCATCTGGCCGAACATATAGGGGTTTGAGGAGTCTGGCTATAGATGCTCTAATAGCATACGTTTCGGATTTCATGCAATTTAATGCGAATGGCTCGTCCCGCATCTCTCTCGCATGCCTGCAGGCTGCCCAATCAGAACGGAGGGAGATGAGAGAGAATGCGTGCGTCGACCATCCGGGCCTGTAAACGCAAACGGTGGTAGTAGAGAATTGGTGATGGCCTGGTACGGTTGAGGTGTGAGAAAGCAATTGATGTTGTTAATATGTGCAATTAATGTTGTTTCCAAAATAAATGTGCAATTAATGTTGTTTCCAAAATCAGTTATAATTAATGTAATCAATTTTCTTTTCAAATCCAATTACTAATGTTGCTTTTCTTTTGTTGGTAAAGTGATGGATACATCATTAGAGCGGGTTGAGACGATTGATGCAGGTGATTGAATTGCTGAGATCATTTGGATTCATGCAACTCATGCCTTTTATAGGTAATGGAAGTAGATTGGTTTAGCTTTTTGAATTCTTTCGGCGTAGTCTTTCAAAATTTGCTTGAGCTCAGCTCACCCAACAAGGGATAATATGCAGAGGAAATTCGAGGCAAGTTAGTACATATGCCGTATTCTCTGCGTCGTACCTAATGCAAACTAGAGGAATATTGACAAGAATTTTTGAGTAATCATACATCTAGACGAAATAGAGTATCTAGCAAATGGGAGAAGGGACATTTATTTATTATTCCATATATATTTATAAGGTACCCTGAACACCACGATATATGATGAAAGGTTTACAATATGCATGCAAGCAGATCAAACTTGGCACGCTAGAAATAAAACTTGAATGCATGGCGAATGAAATCAGATTCACTCGCATTATTTACTTAGTTTATTCGAGCCAGGTTTACATGTCATGTGGTCTATCCGATGACAGGAATCCGGGAGACGATTTGCGGGTCACCAACGTAGCACCAGACGAGGACGCGGTCATATTCGACATTTGGCGGCTCCGGTTGACCCTCGTTCCATATAAAAGCAAACACGTCCGGCCGGTCTGTCTCAATAACTCCAATGGCTTCACTGGCATACACAGCCCCACCAGTTCCGGCCACTCTGCCTTGTTTGTATGCAGTTCCCTCGCCATCTGTCTCCCTAATAATAGCTTGCTGAGAATTATTTAACTAGCATATATATAGAAAAAAAATTGAACATGCATCGATGATCAGGGGAGAGAGAGAGAGAGAGAGAGAGAGAGATTGATTCCATGGGTGATTAGTCATGAGGGGAAGATTAGAAAATTAACCTGCAGATGAGAGGATCGAAGAAGTCGAGGCAAGAGCTGCTTGTACTGCCACTGCGCTAGCTCTTGGGATTATTGCATGTGCTTGCGATTATAGGCTTGGTGCCCTCTGTATTTATATATGTACCTTCGTAGAAACTATGTACTACTATACATATGTACAAAATGCATTGCATCTTGTGTCGATGACAACGGTGAATAATACTATACATACATGAAAAAGAATTAAGCAACCATGTATCGCGTCAACCGCCGTCGAGCTGCATGTGTTGTAATTGCATACGCTGCCAGTGATGCCAGCAATCAATAAAAAATTTGCCCTACATGCAGTGATGTATAGTCTGATATCATCAGTTTGTATACAAATGACCCCCATGTTTGCTTCGCATATACGTCTTCTAGATTTCAAATTAGGCAAATGATATGGCATCAAATTACTATTATGTCGGATACTAAAATATATTTTTACATGGATAGATATAGGCATCTGTTTTAGAAACTCATAGTGCATATCCAAAAATATAAGGTTAACAATGGGATTAAGATTGCCTAATGATGCCATATGTCATAGAAATTCAGAGTGATTTATATACAGGACCAATCAAATGACGGCGAGATCTCGTTTAAATTCGCGGCAGTGGGTCTACAACGAACACAATGATGAGCTGCTAGCCGGATGGTCTTTCTGTCTGTTCTTTCTTCAGTACAATCAAATTAGGTTCATATAGTTTGTTCTGGGGCTCTGTCCGTGTTCTAGATGGAACTGATTAACTTGGGTTTCAGGTTCTGAAACCGGAGTACAAACTATATGTTTGAAAAACCTAATCAAACTATAATCAGTGTGTACCTTATATTAATACAAAGGTTGCATTGTTACCACGCTATCTTTGCTGCCGGCTATTCAAGAAAAAAAAGGCATCACCTTTCCTTTTGGCAGGTTCAAGCGACTGATCTGATGGTGAGCCAGCCAACTGTTTACTATTGGTATTTCTTCAGTAATTGGAAATGTGATCTTGATCTGTTGTCAAGGTAGAAAATGTTATGAATGTTAGAAAGATATACATGAACCTGCAGTAATTTTCAGACCCCACATCTCTAGGTTTGTTCATCATTGCATAGTAGGATTGTAGAAATTCCGACAGGGTTACTGAAGATTTTTCAGCAACTGTGTCATCTATAGTCAAAAATTTAATGATGTAAAGTTCGCGGTAGGCTAGCTGGTGAAGAAACATGGTGACCTTGACAGTCTTTTCATTCTGCAGTGCAACTATGGAGTTTAGGCTACTATGCTCTGCTCTCTGAAAGCGGCTCAGGTTGCATGGTCCCTGAAGCAGCTGCGTCGGTTCTTTAATTTAGTTCCCTGAAAAACTATGGTTTTGTTTTTGGATATATCAATCAAAAGTATACTGGTATTTCAGCTGTTGTATCGCAGCATCACAAATGACTATCAATAAAGTGGGGTTATTCAGGCTCCAGGCTGCTGAATAGTTACTGTGTCATAGGAATGTTTCTGAGTGATTTATAGAGGATCAATCGGATGATGCTGAGGTCTCGGTTAAGATGGTAAAATTCGCGGCATGTGAGTCCCACAATGAACATGATGATGACCTTCTGGCTGGATGGTCTAGCTGTCTGTTGTTTCTTCAAGACAATCAAATTAAGTTCAGGTTGCTCTTTTCTGGATGGAAGCTCTAATTTGGGTTACAGGTTCTGGAACTGGAGTACTAACTAACTAGTAGAAGAATGGAGCGAAAACCCCAATTAAAATGTAATCAGTGCGTACTATGTACTAATAAAATTGTTGCATTTTATTAGTGTTGTACCCCGATTATAATGAAATTATTATTCAAGTTTTGAAGCTGTGTATTCAGGAAGGAAGCAACCTAGTAGGTGTCAGGTTCTGAAGCTGCCGGTAACTAAAACAGAGCAAGAGAATACAAGCATAGGAATCAGATGGAGACGGGGTAGCAACGAATTCCATCTCCATCTCGATCACAAGCATGGACATTGTCAGCATGGAGATGGAGATGGTGTACAGAATCAGGTGCTGCTTGCAGGAAGGTTGGTGGGTATGCGTACGACAGATAGATGTTTAGATAGGTTCCTTGCACGAACCATACACATGGCATTTTCTTTCTTTTTGTGTTGATGATTGCCATATCCCATATTCTCTATGTCGGGGCAACATGAAACCTATAATTACCATATCCCATATTTTCTATCTAATTGCTGATCAATCTCTCATCTCTCCAATCTATCCGTTCATGGTACTTGCTTAATTTCACTAGCAGACTACTCTACCTGTGATGTTTCTTCATAGCTATTCTTCTCCTCTAAAACAGGTGACCTCCTTGATTTTAATTCAAGGAAACTCTGTGCCTTCTTGTTTGCAAGCAACCTTTTTTCTCAGTTTGCATTGTTTGCTAGTCCCCAATGAGTGTGTGAATTTAGTGTTCTTGTTCTATATGGTTACATCCACGTATGAATCCACTTTTAGTCACCCAAAAAAAAAAATGAATCCACTTTTAGCATAGGAGTGTTGATGTCGTAGGTAGTAAAAATTAAGAGGACAAATTCTATTACACATGCATGTTTTCAGTTGCAGCTCGAGCCAACAAACAATGCAAAACATAGCGGGGGTCTTGGCATCCTACGGAGCCAGCATGCTCGCCGAGATGGCCAGAGATGAGGTGGCCGTGCTGACCAGGGTCTCCGGCGAGGTCAACGACCTAGGCATCAAGCTCAGGAACCTAAAAAATTTACTTGCTTATGCTAATAGGAGGAACATCACCGACAAGAGCATGGGGAGGTGGGTGGAGGAATTCAAGGGTGCCATGTATGATGACGTCACTGACATCCTCGACCGGAAAGTAATCTCCTCCCACTGTTGTGTAACAAGAATAAAATCATCCAAGCGCAAGCTCTTTTGCACGAGGAATCCCCTCCACACCCAAAATCATCCAACTTGTAGGAAATGAACCACTCTTTGTTAGGCGATGTAATAATGTAGGAACTTGGTAGTGTGGATCGTACTCGTATGGTGCACAAGCCTAGCTAGCTAGAAAGTAATCTCCTCCCACTGTTGTGTAACAAGAATAAAATGCGATGCTGAAATGTATGTATGTTAGTAGTATGAACTGATGCTTGGACAGAGTATGAGGTAATAATGATACTCCACAAATGAAAGAACAAAGATAAGAAACAAAACAGTCTGATGGGTAGCTAGTTATAGTTAGGTTCAATTGTGATGTGTGTATCAGAATAGTAACAGAACATTATGTTCTCCATCTAGATGTCAGAAAGAAAGAAAAAAGTTGTATTTTTTCATAAGAAATAAGTAGCAAACTGAGGGTGCAATCGGTACTAAAGATCAACTGGTTAAGCTGACAGATTTACAATGCTGTCGATTATTTAGACATACATCCATTATTAATTTTTAACTCGGATGCATCCATTAGCTAAAGCATCTATATTTGCACACAAATACAACAGGTCTACCATCCTTATGAATCTTAATGATGCATAAAGAATAGCAGAATGCAACGGACCAGGAAACAGAGTCCATAAGACTGAGGTTACCGGTTCGAGATGTAACTGAATTTAATCCAATGTGTTCATCCTTCTATACTGTTACAAACCGTATGGAGGAAATGGATTACGTGTTCACCATTCCATGTTATTACAACCATATTTAATTCTTGCTAATCAATCGAAGGTCAGAGTGACCTCTTACCCTCCATGAGGTAAATAGATTATCCTAGCCGTTAGCACAAAGTAAATAAAAGTCTTAGAATCAGTTGGGACCATCTTCAAATTTCTCTAAGAGATATAGGTTGTACATATCTTCTTTGTGTAGAAAAACAGGCTAATATAATGTCAAAATATTCATGTTCGGGGAATCATCCTAGATATAAGTGGATGGCCAACTTCTTCTATTATGATAAATGTTACCGCAACAGGTGGTTGACAACCATCGCAGTTTAATTAGGCGCTCCTTGTGTGTGTATATATATACTTCTACACCCTTCGTCTCACTCTGTCTATGACTAGTTTCACATCCATCTGTCTGTGACTACAAGGCAAACTAACACATGAAACAGTAAGCGGAAACTTATGGTCACCCATGGAGAGATTTAGGAATCATACTAGGAGTCTAGAAGTGAGATGCATCAGAAATACCAGGTGAACTTGAAAGAAATTACTAGCAAAAGAAAAATGAAAGGAATGAAGAATAGGGGAAAGAGCCTGTGGCGAGACAAGATGATTGAGAGTGACGGAGTGGGTGGGACATTCAAGCCATGGCTCAGGTACATGAAGAAGGTGGCTTACCAAGCGATTCAAGTTTTCGAAGAGTTCAAGAGGTGCTTCAACACCATACCATGTGGACCCACTACTACACCTAGCTCAAATGGATCAGATTAACTTCTTAGTTTGCATGTGTAGGTGTGGTTAACTTAGTGCCTTCCTGTCCCTGTCCTAACCACCGTCGATCGCCCGCACCGTCTCGTCGCCGCCACCACCTTGGTGAGCCCCTTGTTCTTAATCTTTTTGTAAATAAAAAATCTTATTTGTATGATTTAGATAGTTACTTGTATAAATTTCTTACCTGTACGTTATTTGTCATATATAGTGCCATGGTTTTGAAATCCGTCCCCGTCGGCCCTCTTCCGGCTTATGATTCGGATGTGGTATATTATCTTTTATAACTATTTAATTTATTTCATTTCGTGTTTATGACAATTAATTTATTTCAATTCATTTTTATCTAGGAGGTATGTGAATGGGAAATTACAACCGACCCTCTTGTCGAGAAGTTAAATTTAGTTGAAAAAGAAATGAGTATTTGAAAAAAAAAATTGAAAAGAATTGAAGAAGAGAAGATGACACTGGAGTTGTATGTTGCCGAAGTCATCGATGATCACAAGATCAAGATGGATGCAATGCACTTGAAGCTTAGAAAATTTGGAAAATATGCCATTGCTAGTGAAGCTTGGTATCACTATGCTGTTGGATCAATTGTTACCTTTGTTGCGATCTTGATCGCATTTATTGTTGCATTTAAATGCTTTAGCTAGATAGTTTTTTGTATGTTGTTTTATGAGAACAAGTGTGTATGAACTTAATTTATGTATGAACTGTATTAATTTGGCCTTTTCGGTGTTGTGTAATGAAGATGAACCGGCAATGGATGTACGATGACCGAATCTCTCCCCAGTTCACTACTGGCGTGGGTACTTTTCTGGCCGCGGCTGAGGCAAACAAGCGGGCGGATGGTTTTATGTATTGTCCATGTGCTGGCTGTAAGAATGAGCAAAATTACTCTACCTCAAGAACCATTCATGTCCACCTGTTTGAGTCCGGCTTCAGGCCACACTATAATGTTTGGACCAAGCACGGAGAAAGAGGGGTCCTAATGGAAGAGAATGAAGAAGAAGAGGACGACGACATCTATCCTGGACATGGGTTCCACGAATACGATGGTACAACGACAATGGGGGAAGAAGCTGAGCCGGCAATCCAGGAAGAAGCTGAAGAAGAGGCATCAGCTAAGCCCGCTGATGATCTTGGTTGGGCCATTGCCGATGCAACGATAAACTGCGCAAGTGAAAAGGAGAAGCTGAAGTTGAAGCGATGTTAGAGGATCACAATAAATTGTTGTAGCCAAATTGCGAAGATGGCAAGAAAAAGGTGGGCACCACACTGGAATTGCTGCAATGGAAGGCAGAGAATGGTGTATCTGACAAGGCATTTGAAAAGTTGCTGATAATGTTAAAGAAGATGCTTCCAAAGGACAACGAATTGCCCGACAGTATGTATGAAGCAAATAAGGCTATCTGCCCTCTAGGATTAGAGGTGCAGAAGATACATGCATGCCCTAATGACTCCATCCTCTACCGCGGTGAGTACGAGGAATGAAATGCATGCCCGGTATGCGGTGCATTGCGCTATAAGATCAGACGCGATGACCCTGGTGATGTTGAGGGCGAGCGCCCTAGGAAGAAGATTCATGCCAAGGTGATGTGGTATGCTCCTATAATACCACGGTTGAAACGTTTGTTCCAAAATATCGTGGGAGTGGAGGACAAGACAGACATGTCAGAAGATTATGAAAAGTTTCATGAAATCCCTCCCTTCACAGTGAAGACTGACCCAAGCATCATGTTAAATGATGAAGATTCTCCATGGTTACGGCGCAAAGGGACACATTCGAAGAAAAAGATTTATACCCAAAGATCCCACTCTGGGATGTGACCGGCCTTCACTGTCATCACTTCCTTCTCTAGTGAGTTTCTGGACTTATATATATCTGGAAAGTCCCACTTCGAACAAACCGGAGGGAATCTTTGTAATAGTTAGGGTACTTAATTATGTGTACTTCGTACAATCTCTTTTGAAGTATCAGTTATGTTACTTAATTATGTGCCACGTCATCAATTTTCAACCCTTTCTGACTTCATTTGTTATTTTCCATGCATTTACTGATTTGTTTGAGCTAAATGACCCTTAAATTGAAAAGCACTACAAATGAACTCTGAAAAGGTTGAAAGTTGGCATGGTATCATCATTTCACCCACATAGCATGTGCTAAAAAGTTGAGAGGGTTACGGCAAAAACTAGATGCACTTCATGTACAAAATGGACAATCTCTTTCGAAGTATCAGGGTTTCGGATGAAAACTCATCTATTACAAAGGGATTTCATTTTATTAAACTTATTTCAACTCCAGAGTTTTTGTGCGTTCAGTATGCACCATTCAAAGCCACGTCATCAATTTTCAACCCCTCCTGACTTCATTTGCTATTTTTCATGCATTTACTGATTTGTTTGAGCTAAATGACCCTTAAATTGAAAAGCACTACAAATGAACTCTGAAAAGGTTGAAAGTTGGCATGGTATCATCATTTCACCCACATAGCATGTGCTAAAAAGTTGAGAGGGTTACAGCAAAAACTGGATGCACTTCGTGTACAAAATGGGCAATCTCTTTCGAAGTATCAGGGTTTCGGACGAAAACTCATTTATTACAAAGGAATTTTATTTTTTTAAACTTATTTCAACTCCAGACTTTTTGTGCATTCATTATGCATCATTCAAAGCCACGTCATCAATTTTCAACCATTTCTGACTTCATTTGCTATTTTCCATGCATTTACTGATTTGTTTGAGCTAAATGAACCTTAAATTGAAAAGCAGTACAAATGAACTCTGAAAAGGTTGAAAGTTGGCATGGTATCACAATTTCACCCACATAGCATGTGCTAAAAAGTTGAGAGGCTTACGGCGATAAACTGGATGCACTTCGTGTACAAAATTGACAATCTCTTTCTAAGTATCAGGGTTTCAGACGAAAACTCATCTGTTACAAAGGGATTTCATTTTTTTAAATAACCTAAGAATTACCAAATTGAATATAATGATAAAACATACTAATATTAAACAGCAAAAAAAAGAATCACTAAAAATCTATTTTTAAAGTAAAGTTATTCACAAACTAGTGATTCACACAAATTTCAAATAATTTAAATTTAAACTATTCAAATTTGAAAACTGCTGGCACTAACGGAAAGTTTATATTTTTTTACCTAAAGCCAAAAGATTCACAAAGAAACTCTAACTAAAGCAAAAAACAACTTAGAAATAAAAAAAAAAAAGCAAAAAACAAAAAAATAAAAAATAAATAAATTAAAAAAAGCCCGCCTATTGGACCACAATGGCCTGCATACGATAAGAAACCCAACCTGTAGTTGGGCCAGGATGCAGGCCCGCAAGGCCCAGTAGGCCCAACAGGGCAGCGCAGGTGAGGTAGGCCCAGAAGACCTGCATTAGAGAGGAGCTCAATGCAGTGGCTGCGCCGGAGCTTATAAACAGGTGATGGCTCCTCCCAACTAGCGAGGTGGGAGTAAACATCCACCGCGCCCCTCGCCTGGCATCACACCACCTTTAGTCGCGGTTGGTGGCTCCAACCACGATTAAAGGTCCCCCTTTAGTCGCGGTTGAAGCCACCAATCGGGACTAAAGGTGAAATTCACCCAGGCGAAGCGGCGGGAAGCCAGGCCTTTAGTCCCAGTTGGTGGCTCCAACCGCGACTAAAGATACCCTTTAATCCCGGTTGGAGCCACCAACCAGGACTAAAGCTCTGCCTATATAAGCAGCACTTACAAAAATTCACCCATTCTTCACATCGACGCCGAACAGAGAAGCCGCCAAGCTGCCGTGCCGTCGCCCGCGCCTCCGCCCTGCTCGATCGGCGCCGCTGGTCCATGTCGTCGCCGGTCCCCTCGCGCAGATCCGTGTCGCCGTCCCCTGCTCGCCCCCAGCCGCGCGCGGCGCCTCCCCTGTTCGTCCCCGTGGCGCTGTTCGTCGCCGTCCCCTGCTCGCCCCCAGCCACGGCGCCTCGCCTGCATCACCGGTGAGCTCTCTTCCCCCTCTCTGGTTTCCTTAAGGTGTGATGAGAATGAGGCTTATTATGTCAAATTGTTATGATGATGCTACTGTTTTGTTGTTATGTTGTGATAAGTGTCAAATTGTAATGCTTATTATGTAAAATTGAGGCTACTGTTTTGTTGTGAAGAATGGGTGCTACTGTTTTGATGATGCTACTATTGTGAAGAATAAGTGTCAAATTATAATGTTGTGAAGAATGTTGTGAATAATAAGTGTCAAATTGTAATGCTTATGATGATGAATATGGTTATAATTAATGATGTTATGATTATGCTACGTACTGTTTTGATGATGCATAATCAGAATGAGGTTACTGTTTTGTTGTTATAATGATGAATATGGTTAGAATGAGACTCACTTAATAAAATTTGTATTATAATTATGTGTTATTCATATCACTGAATTTGTATCACTGAATTAAAACTATGATTAAGTATAGAGATGGATAGATATGCTAAGTGTATATTAAATTTGTTTTCATAATTAAGCAGTTGTTCTCGACGTCGACGATGCCTGGCATGCATCCTCGATGTTGACTCGAGCTCGGCGGAGGAGGCCTGCTTGATCGGAGGGGCCATGTCCAGGACTGGGCTCCGCCGGGCTGGTACTGGGAGGTGCTACCTTCCGGGGGGCGCAGCTTGGTGAGGAGCCAGCCCGTCGTCGACCCGGAGCTTCTTTGGTGGCGGTCACATGGGCCACTGTCGATGCCGAGGCTTGAGTCCCCTGCGGAGGTGGTACATCAGCGTGTCATGGCGGAGAACGCACATGTCCGTCGCTATATGGTTGCGTTGGAGGGCAGGTTGGACAATACCTGACAGGTTCTTCGGGGATCTCACATTAGCTATGATCCTGTGATGGTTCCTTCTCTTTGGTTGTCCACCGCTCGCGCCGAGACCCGTCGTTCGCTAGGGTTCTAGGTGATGATTATTAGCTAGTGTTGGTGGTAATGACTATGTGACTATGTATTCGAGACAATGTGTATTCGAGATTTTATTATTAATCAATAATATTCGAGACGATGTATTCGAGATTATATTATTCGATAATATTCGAGAGATTATATTCGATGATGCATATTAATTATCTGGATTATCTACTATTGAATACTAAATTGTTTTATCTTTCTTATGGATTAGTTAAATAAAAGCTATGGACAATACCGGCAGAGATGGAGAAGAGACTCTGTTTGACATCATACGCTCCCCGGGCCCAGATGAGAATGAAGAAGATGGCGTCTCGCAATATCTGAACAATACCGGTGACGGTATGATATTTGATGAAGACGAACGAATATATGAAGACGATGATGACGAAGGAAATGTTGATCTTCAAATAACAAAGACCGACGAGGTATATATTTATATAAGGCATCTGGTGATCATCACATTTTTGAATTGATTTGTATATATATTAACGAGTCAATCTTTCTTCTTTTAGCCCTCCGGATCAAGCAAATCTTCTACAAGCGACAAGGCAGTTCGAGGCCCGGCCAAAAAGTTGCTGCCTGGCATAAAGTACAACATTGACACCATCAAACCAAATGGCGAACCGCTTGAACCTAGGCAGAATGTGCTCACGTTCATTCGTCAATGCAGAGTTATTGTCAGGGACCAACTCCCGATCTCCGCTCAATTATGGAAAAGGCCAGCAAAGGATGAACCAGGAGTTACTTTTATCGACGAAAGAGCAAAAGATCTCATATCACATTTCACCCTACCAGATCATTTCACAAAGCAAGATCAGGAGAAAGTCAAGAAGCATGCTCTACAGAAGATGGCAATAGCATTCAACAACCACAAGAAAACTATATGGGCCGATTACGTCAGCAATGACAAGAAGACTCCAGAATTCAAGGGAACACTGGAGAAGCAAAGACCTCACTAGGATGATTTCATGAAGTTCAAGGAATCGGAAAAAATTAAGGAACAGTCGAGGAAAAACAAGAAGAATGCTGAGAAAAAGAAGTGGCACCCTCGTCTGGGGCCAGGTGGCTACTAGGTGGCATTGCCTAAGTGGGATAAGGCTGAGCAAGAGATGCTTGCTACAGGGGTCACTCCATGTACATTGAGCTGGCCCAACAGGTGCAGGAGTTTCTTTTATGCGCACGGGGGAAGTTGGACCCAGCGACAGGGGATGTACTGGAGCGGGCAAGTCTTAAAGATGCCTCCTAGGATGTACTGGACGCTATAAAGGATGCAATAGAAGAAGCTCGAATGGGGGCGTTCACGCCCAACAGAGAGAACGACGAGCTTACGCGCGCCCTGAAAAATCCTAAACACCTGGGAAGAACACGAGGCAAAGGCATTGTTCCGTGGATTGAGGGGTTTGCGGACTGGAACGCCGACTATAGAAGCCATGCGAGAAAGAAGAAGTAGGAGGAGTAGAAGAAGAAGGATGAAGCACGCCGCCTGGATGAGTTGGAACACATTGTAAAGTGGCAGCAGGAGCAAATCAACTCACTTAGCCAGGAAAGGGCGTCTCAGCGGCAGCAGGACCAGATCGATCCAGCATTGGATAGCACCATCCCATCTATGCCGAGAAGCAGCGTGGGTTCCGCCCCGGCCGATGATGCACTCCACCCTGTGGATGATATCGAAGCTAAGACAACTTGTGAGCTGCACATCAAAGTGAAGAACGTATCCATAAAGGTGGCGGACGGCTATGCTTTACCAAATCCCCCTGACACAAAATTCCATTGCAGTTCGATTCCAGCAGGCTATGCTCGTGTCGGGGTTGATGATGTGATCTCAGGATATTATGAGCTAGAGCTTGACATTCCTGGAGGTGACGACGAGCACACACTGGGAGAGGCCAAACATTGTCTCATTCTATGGAGAAAGGATTGCACGTCTTTCCAAGGTCACCGACTCCTGCTCAAATAAGTCCGCCACCACGTCAGCCGACTCCTGCTCTTCCAAGTCCGCCACAGCGTCAGCCAACTCCTCCTCCTCCAAGTCTGACATCGCGTCAGCCGACTCCTCCTCCTCCAAGTCCGCCACCGCGTCAGCCGACTCCTCCTCCTCCAAGTCCGCCACCGCGTCAGCCGACTCCTCCTCCTCCAAGTCTGGCACCGTGTCAGCCGACTCCTTCTCCAAGTACGGCACCGCGTCAGCAGTCTCCGCCGCCTAAGCGGTCTCCGCCTCGGCAACAGCGGAAGAGAGGCGCCACAGCTACGGCGGCTAGTGGTACAAAAGGGAAGAAATCCAGAAATGAATTTGGTCCTTCCCTCACGCCTCTTCCGATTTTGTCTTACCACCGGACTGATGCGGAAGGGGATGCCATATCGGATGCCGAAGTGAAGGCCCATTTTGGACCGAAACCACCCCCGCCGCCAAAGGAGAAAGTACCCAAGGCTGTCGTAAAACACTGTCTTGATAATGCTCGACCACCGGCTGTCAAGGAAAGGGACTCAGGCTATGAGCGCAGTATCAAGATGTCATACCATGCATGAAATGAGAAGATGCAGTCGAGCTGAAGCTCGAGAAAAGCACTTGGCCAAAAAAAGAGAAAAACTGTTCCCCAGCTGGAAGAATAGGCAATGCAATCAGCCCCCCCCGCCCCGCTCATTGTACAAACACATGCGCGCATCAATGATCAGCTGATAACCGGCGATCTTATAAGGCAGTCTGAAGAGGCCGGTGTCACTATCAAAGCACTCCTAGGCCTCGAGGAATTCCCCGTGCATAAAGAGGAGGAACTAAAATAGAAATATGCCCGCGGCAAACCTCTAGTCAAGCCAGAGCAGATCCCACTTCTACCAACGAACATGCGCAATTTGCATGACTGGTACCTGAGAGAAACAAAAGAGCACAATCGAGAGTCTCTCATGGTGACAGTCAAGCCAGAGCATTACTTCCATGGAAAAGCTCTGTCTGTTGAATATGAGGAATTTTATCAGTACTTCAATAGAGACTCACTCGACAAATATATCCTCAGTTCCTATTGTCTATAAGTGATTTATTTCTGTAATTTAAGTCTCTAGCTAGCTGTGCTCGTTCATTGCCTGTAATTATCCTCATTATATTCTTTTCTGTGGTATTATGCAGAATGAATATGCTCGAAATGAAAAAAGCTGGATGCTATGGCGTTGGGTTCATTGACACAAATACCGTTAATGAAGCGATATAGAAACTTCATAGAGCAGAAACAGAGGCAAACTTGCTAAAGTTTTTGGTGGACCTAAATACCCAACCAGAAATATTGTTTCCTTACATCTACGGGTGAGTGTTACTATATATCTTGTAATACAAATTCTATTTATGCTTACTAGATGTTAATAAGTGTAGTTGATGAATTATATATACACATGCCCGCTTAATTATACAAACGTGTGCGCATGCATGCAGTTGCCACTGGATCTTGATAATCATTCAACTTGAGGAGGGAAAAATTACAATACTGGACTCAATAAAGGATATAGATACAAGTCACTACTTGAACATTAAGGGGATGCTCGACAGGTAATTTCAATCATTATCGCACTATGTCGGCCTCTTTAGTTCATTTCTTAATATCAGCTAATTAATAACTCCTTCATTCATTTTCTTTGCCGGCGGGCAGGACTTTTGAAAAGTTCAAGGAACAGGTTATAGGTCTTTGGAAAGAAAAGCTGACATATGCGCGACCCAGGGTAATAATTAATTAAGTACTACTAGCTAGCTACGTCTGCGCATCTCTCTTTAATTTTGCTTTGATCACAATATCATTATCATGCTTGATTAATTATTATCTGATTGAATTCTATTCTCGTAAAGTGCATAAGGTAGGCGCAGAGGACTAATTTATGTGGCTACGTAGTTTGCGAGCACATGCGCATGAAGACGTCTGAAAAGAGCCTATCAGACAGAAAACTTTGGGTACGTTTGCCAGAACATAATTCTGAAATCTTTTTTTCATGATCTAATATATATATACACAACTAATATATCCATATTGATCTCCTTTTTTAATAAAGTTGCTTCAGATGCGGGATCAACTTCTACAAGTGGATCGCGTGAAAGCAATTCAAGAGGAAATAGCGGAATTTTTCATCGAGCAGGTCATAGATCCGAAAGGAGAATACTATTACCCGCTGTAATGCCTGCATGTAATGGTCTGTAAATTGTAGGAGAAATTGTATGTACCAAGTTGTAGGGGGGGGGGGGGGGGGGGGGGGGGGGGGGGGGGGGGGGGGGGGGGGGGGGGGGGGGGGGGGGGGGGGGGGGGGGGGGGGGGGGGGGGGGGGGGGGGGGGGGGGGGGGGGGGGGGGGGGGGGGGGGGGGGGGGGGGGGGGGGGGGGGGGGGGGGGGGGGGGGGGGGGGGGGGGGGGGGGGGGGGGGGGGGGGGGGGGGGGGGGGGGGGGGGGGGGGGGGGGGGGGGGGGGGGGGGGGGGGGGGGGGGGGGGGGGGGGGGGGGGGGGGGGGGGGGGGGGGGGGGGGGGGGGGGGGGGGGGGGGGGGGGGGGGGGGGGGGGGGGGGGGGGGGGGGGGGGGGGGGGGGGGGGGGGGGGGGGGGGGGGGGGGGGGGGGGGGGGGGGGGGGGGGGGGGGGGGGGGGGGGGGGGGGGGGGGGGGGGGGGGGGGGGGGGGGGGGGGGGGGGGGGGGGGGGGGGGGGGGGGGGGGGGGGGGGGGGGGGGGGGGGGGGGGGGGGGGGGGGGGGGGGGGGGGGGGGGGGGGGGGGGGGGGGGGGGGGGGGGGGGGGGGGGGGGGGGGGGGGGGGGGGGGGGGGGGGGGGGGGGGGGGGGGGGGGGGGGGGGGGGGGGGGGGGGGGGGGGGGGGGGGGGGGGGGGGGGGGGGGGGGGGGGGGGGGGGGGGGGGGGGGGGGGGGGGGGGGGGGGGGGGGGGGGGGGGGGGGGGGGGGGGGGGGGGGGGGGGGGGGGGGGGGGGGGGGGGGGGGGGGGGGGGGGGGGGGGGGGGGGGGGGGGGGGGGGGGGGGGGGGGGGGGGGGGGGGGGGGGGGGGGGGGGGGGGGGGGGGGGGGGGGGGGGGGGGGGGGGGGGGGGGGGGGGGGGGGGGGGGGGGGGGGGGGGGGGGGGGGGGGGGGGGGGGGGGGGGGGGGGGGGGGGGGGGGGGGGGGGGGGGGGGGGGGGGGGGGGGGGGGGGGGGGGGGGGGGGGGGGGGGGGGGGGGGGGGGGGGGGGGGGGGGGGGGGGGGGGGGGGGGGGGGGGGGGGGGGGGGGGGGGGGGGGGGGGGGGGGGGGGGGGGGGGGGGGGGGGGGGGGGGGGGGGGGCGGTTGCCACCTTCGCGCGAACGATGCACGTTCGCCACCTCGCCGCCTCAATTAACTACAGGTCGCCGTTTTTCTCTGGCAGTCTCCCCCTCTCGCATTTCCTCTTCATTTTCCCCCTTCCTCTGTCTGTTTTCCACAGCAGCGCAGGGGCGATTACGCGACGATTCTGCGGCGAGACGGCGGCGGAAGCCTCACGGTGTCCTGTTGCAGTCGCCGGCGCTCACTTAGCCGCTGCAGAGTCGTTGGAGACTGCGCCGCCAGAGGTACACTCGCCGAAACCACGTCTTCCCTCTCCCCTGTCTGGTTTTGCCCCTCAAATCGACGGCGAATTCGTGGCGTACTGGCTTGCGATTCCGTTTCCCGTCGGTGGGGAGTCACCGGCGCGTATTTTTGGCCGGGTTGATTCACGCATTGTGGCCGTGGGGAACATTCTGCCGCCCCCCCCCCCCCCCCCCTGTTCGTGCTCTGTTTTTCAGAGTCGACTAGTTCTTCGATTGTGTAGTTTAGTGGTTGCTTTAATCGTTCTCCCATGTTTGGTTATGTGCAGTTTATGCTATGAAATAGACATTGCCTCCTTGTGTTTGACTGTTTTACTGTGTTGGTAGTGGACACTGAGAGCATGTCATGAACCCTAGATCTAGGATGTTTTGTTTCGCGGTTGGGCAGTGTTTTTGTATTTTTTGCCTCATTGCATTTCGCGTATGTTGTTGGCATTTTAATTCTCCGTGAATCCACTGAGTTGCCATGGTGTTCGAACAAACACGGCAACTACATACGTGTATCTTAGCCCTAAGTGGCCGTTCTATTCTCTTAGCAGATGGCAACTCCATATTGCCCCAACACACCGGTTGCCATGTTGTTTGTAGTGCTGCAGGCAACTGCCTATTTGTGCACGAGTTTGTAACTACTAACAAACATGGCAATTATGCTCGTATAAGATCGTTTGCCGTATTGCTTATTTAGCAGATGGCAACTCGTTTTTGTTTGCCCCCAAATTGTTGTTCATTACGATACCTTTTGAAGGGCCACACGACAAGTGCCTCCTTCCTAATTTCATTGTTATTTGTGGTGCAAACATGGCAACTATATCTGAGCATCAACTCACCGGTTTGCCATATTGCTTTCCGTAGGTGACGGCAATTTTCTATTTTATTTTTGCAACCCATACTTTTTGCCATGCCTCTGTATAGTCACATGACAACTGCCTCATGTGATATAGCTTCATAGCAGTATCAGACATGCTAAGTTGTTTTGCGTGAACCACATTGGTATCGTTTGCCATTCACCTATTCTGCAACATGGCAACTGCCTTATGTGCTATTCTGTTTAGTTAGTTTATAGCAACTTCTTCTTTTTATGTTGCCATTCGTCTGTTGTGCAATGTGGCACTATAAGTTATGCTTGAATGTCAGACACACAGATATCTATCGTCCACCCGACTAGCAAACATGGCAATTTTGACCAGTCATCAACTTTATTATTTGCCATGCTTACTACGCATTTCATGGCAACTTTACTCTGTTTTCTCCCTACACTAATGAGCATTTGTTGTTGTTTACAACATCATGGTTCGCAACCACGAGGAGGACGAGGATGATGACTTCATGGAGCCGCCGCCTCGGAATGATGTGGCTAGTGCCAAGAAATACGGGGATGAGGTTCTTTCTTGTTCATTTCATAGTGTTCGTGAGAGTTGATTCAGGTTATTATGGTTTTTTTGTCAGATTGATCATGGCAATAATGATTGAGTTTCTGTTTTGCAGAAGAAGAAACGCGTGCACAATAGGGCTTCACAAGAACGGCTCACTGTACTGATCAAAGGTTTTAGCGATGATCAGAAGTCAGCTACTGGGGAGATGGGGATGCAGGCTTTGATGGATGTGTGATGCACAAATTTAGTGAACCCCATGTGCGATTGGCTTGGGGAGATATATGAGCCTGCGTCCAGGGAATTTGTTATTCCGGGATGCGGAAGAATCCCTTTGGATGAGGAGTCAGTTTTCTGCACCTTGGGTGTTCCCCGTGGCGTGATCAAAGTCCCTTACGAGGTGAACAATGATATTGAGTAAGTTTTGTTCCCTCGTTTATTCCCCGGTCAGGCATCCATGCCCAACAAGATGACACTTGCATCTTCGTTGGGAGAAATGAAAACCCATGGCGAGACATTCAAGATGAAGCTGCTGATGTACCTGACCTCGTCTTTCTTTGTGCCTACCACGTCGCTGCGCCCAAGCAACAGATGCTTTCCTATCTTGGTGAATGTTCTTCATTTTTTTCATTTTGCCATTGTCTTTTTTGTTTGACATGTACTACCATGCTTTAGAAGTTGATGTTTTTTAACTGTGTATGTGTGTCCATTCTGTTTTAAATTTTGCAGGTGAGGTTGAAAGATGTAAAAAACATGAATTGGTGCAAGTTCATTGCCGATTTCCTGCATGATGCCTTTGCAAACAAGATGTACCAGAAAGGTTGCCGCCAGCACCCAATGGTAAAATGTTTCTTCGCATAAGCTTTATTATCCTGCATTCGTTCCTTTTTACGGTTTATATTGTACAGTCAAGATTGCAGACGTAGCTTGTCGAAACTTTAAGGAGTGAATATGTGGCAAGTGCATTTGACCAGATATGGCATTTTTAGTTGCTGACACATGGCTAATATAGTTGTCTCCCAAGGCAACTATATTTGTTCACACGTGGCAACTCTAGCTGTTAACAAGCACACAAGGCATCTTCAGTTGATGCTACATGGCAACTAGCCAGGCATGGTTGCTACAGTTCACAAGCACGTGGCAAATACTGTTCATGAGGAAGGAATATTTCTTTTACCTGTGACCCCCAGCTTGTTGTAATAGCACTATCTAAAATGGGTTTGCACTGTGCTGCTACTGGTAGTTACATTTCCATGTACATGCCAATTGTTAGCAGGTTAGGCATGGCAAGTGCACAACATTTCACTACATGGCAAAACATATCACCAAGAACATGACAATTCTTTTGCGTAAATGGCCACATGCCAAAAATTGCATCTCCATCCACATGGCAAACACATTTTTCATCTCCCTCTTTTGTAATGTTTTCTGTTCTATAATTTTTACAGTGCTGTCTTACCTGATTTTCCTTATTTTTCGTCTTTTTTGTGTTGTGCAACTCATGTATGTTGACAGACTTGATATCTCCAATGTCAACTTTGCTGAGATAGGAGGCCCGCCTCCTCCACATAAGTTTGCTGTCTCTGCTTGGACGTACGAAGCTGTCAAGGCTGTGCTTGCCGCAGACAGGATATCTGACACAAAGTATGGCAAACTCCAGATTAGTTTCCTTTTTTTCTCTTCTTTTGTATGGAATTTTGTAGTTCAATGCAATTTTTTATTTATTTTCATTACTTTCTAGTCTGCTTTTAGCATGGCAAGTCTGTGCATCTGCATCTTACCAAAACTGTAAATTGTTGCACATTTTTTGTAGTTTTTTTTCAAGTTGGGATATGTACTGTTACCCTCATGGCAATTATGGTTGTTTTCACTTGGCAAATGTAGTACATTTCACATGGCAAACATTTTTTAAATTTTTGGATGGCAACTACCTTTGCATTCCTCATGGCAACTACATCAAATTATGGATGGCAAACACCTTGTAACTGACATGGCAAATATGGTTGCTTTATACATGGCAACTGCAAATCTTTTGCATCATCCCAGCATACATTCTGAAAACTGCAGATGGCAAATGCAGCCTGCACAAACTTCACATGCCATCTCTATGTATGGCATACCATTTCCCCACATATGTGTGATCTATGTTTGCTGTCACTGTTTTCTCACCTATAATTTTCAATGTTATGCAGCTGATGGCAAAGCATGCTATAGACTACAGTGTTTTTGGTGGCCCACAAAATTTCAGCAAATGGATGGATGTCCATTCAGCTCCATCTTCTTCCGCTGAGGTCATCTAACACATTGTAGTTTCATGTGCCATTTGCATTTGAGATTTTTCACGTTTTTGCTTTCGCTGTACCCCCTGGTATACGTGTGTGAGTATTTGTCTATTTTGCTGTAATTAGGCCAGGGCTCCTGTCGAGCATCTGGTTGGGCAGTTCGTGTCTGCCATGACCAGTCTGCTTGAGAAGCTGGCAGAGGGCTGGACAGCCTTGTCGGGTTCTGATGGCGATGCAGTTGTCAGGCAATTCACTACTTTGGTTGGAGAACACACACATCGCCTCACTGGTTGCCGTGGCCGGCAAGGTTGTCAGAATCGCGATTCTGTTATACGATTCTATGACTTTACGATCCAAACTAACCCATCTGATTCTACGATTTTGGTTAACAGAATCTACGTTTCTATGATCCTGTTAGTTAAGATTCTGCGATTTGCGATCCTACCATTGAAGCTCCGATCTGATTCAGAAACAAGATTCTGACAACCTTGGTGGCTGGTACGACTACAACAGTTCCCAGGAGTTTCCTGACACCCAAGAGGAGCTTTTTGGTGATGGCTTCAGCGGTTTTGACGGTGGTACTGACAAGGATGGAGATGATGACATGGAGAATGTGCACCAGGACACTGATCATGTTGGTGCTCCGGAAGTTCGGGATGGAGCTCCCACTGACAATGCTACACCGGTTGTTCCAGCATCCCACGGAGGAAATGCCTCCTCTGATGTGAGTGATGTAGGTGTTTCTGCTTCTAAGAGGCAAAGGGTGGTAGAGGACGCTGCTCAGGTCCCTGCTGCTAAGAGGGTCTGCACTGAGCCCGTTGCTGCTAGGAGGAGGTTTGCTCTTTTTGTTCCCCATGTCTTTTTCCTGCCAAGAGGAATTTTTCATTTTGTTTTTTATAGGCCATGATTGTAACTTTCTTCCTCTGTTAATCTACGTTTGTCGTGCACAGTGAGGCGACAGCCGGTGGTCGAGAAAACAAACAGAAAGTTCCTGCCACGCCCTCTCGTGCTTCTGCTCGGTTGAAGGAGGCGACACCTTCTGTGGCTGGCATCACGTCCACACGCACGTCTCCTCGTGTGGCGACGACGAACACCAGGGTTCCCGTTGTGCTGGAAGACTTGAGGAAAACAACCAGGAGGTGTGTTTTTCTGTCTCTCTTTTTACTCCATGGCAATTTATGTTTGACTATCGTGGCAACTCTTGTGTACCATATATGGCAATTTTTGTTTGACACACATGGAAACCATATCTTTTGTCCCACATGTCCTGTACTATTTGTCCAACACATCCTCTGTTTTTTTCGTATTGCATGCGGCAACTTCGTTGCATTTCAGATGGCCAATTATGTTTGATGCACATGGCAACTCTTGCCTATCTCTGATGGTAACTTCTGTTTGTCACACAGGGCAAAACCTGTCTTCTTTGTCTCACATGTCCTCCAATGTTTGTCCCACATATCCTTTCTTTTTCAAAATGTTTGAGGCAATTTCTTTTCATATCAGAAGGCAAAATTTGTTTGATATTCATGGCCACACACGATGGCATCTTCTGCTTGTCGCACATTGCAAAGCCGCGTTCTTTCGCACTCATGTCATACGCTGCCTATCAAACACGGCAAATCTTTTCATTTGTTCACCTCAGTTTTGTTTCGTGCATTTTCTGATTAATAATTTGTTCCTCAACTTTTGCGGGTAAAGAAGACTGTTAGACGTGCGGGCAAGCTGAAAAATAAAGACCCACTAGAACGCATTCACTCGAAGCTGGCGACGTCTGGCACTAACGCAGAGACTGGTGAGCCACCCGTTGACAAATTTGCTGCTGCGCCGCCCACTGTTGCCGCTAGTTCTGATGCACGTAAATCTCCATCCCCACCCGTTGCAGACATGCATACCACAAGTGGAGGTGATGGCAAAGGTAGAGCCGGTAGCGACGAGTCAGTATCTGCCAGGACTACTGACGCCGTGCCCACTCTTGTTTCTATGAGGGACGCTGCTGACATCCCTTGCAGCCGTTCAGCTAGTGTTGAAGTGGATGCCACGGAGATGAATAGAGGCAATGAAGATTCCCGCTCGCCGGCTACGGATGGCGCACGTGCACCTACTGGAACTGTCGTACCCATTCTTGTCCCTCATCCCACTGTTGCTGCATCCGCACTGAGTACACAGGCTGCTCCGTCAACCGGTGTCCAAGCTGGCCTGCCACGTACACCTAGGTGTAGCCCCCGGAAGAAAGTTGCTGCGTCATTTAGCACAGCGGAGCTCAGTAATAGGAGTGCTCACTCTGGTTTTGTGTTTGCTTCCATGCTCTTCCCACCGGTAGCATAAAGCAGAGCAGTGGATACCACGGCGGTGCAGGTTTCTGCTTTGGCGGGTGGTAAGCAGCCTTCCAATGCTGTAGATGCACGCGCACAGCAGCCGGCGTCCCATGAGGTTGACAGGACGCCCTCTCTAAATCTGCGTACCTCCAAGCTCCCTGTCAACCTTGGTGTGCCGTACAGTCCAAATAAGAAGATTGCAAAGAAGACTGTGATTGAAATATCTGACAACACGCCCCGTCCCACCGCAATTCTGGAGGGTGCTGCAGCAGATGACACTGACATGTTTGTTCAGCTGTCCCCTCTTGAAGCCACAAAACCGTTTATTCAGAACCCGATTGAGCAGAAGGAGAGGCACCCCATGGATTTCACCCCCTAGTTGCAGTCTTGGGATTGATTGCAGTCAGAGTGAGCAACCCATCGCCCCTGTGTCTGTTGCCTTTGCTTTCCCGGCAGGCACGGTGATGATGATGGCGCAGCCAAATGTTGATGGCCCGAAGGCTGTGTCTTTTGCAGAGCCCTTACTGCAAGGTAATCATTTTGACACTTTTTTTAATCTGTTTTCGATGTTTCATGGCAATTGCTGCTATTCTTACATGGCAAATAGTATGTTCTGACTGTGGCAATTTTGTAGTTGAATTTACACGGTAGAATTCTTTCTTCCTTTGTTCTTCACTCAACTGGCTTGGTAAAATGTGGTGGATCTAGCTTGGTTTCTTACATAATTTGTCCATGTCAATTGTAGTTGATCAGACCTGGCCATTTCTGTTGATCATACATGCCAAAGTTTTTGTCAATCTGACATGGCAAATACTGTTTACATGCCTTTTCGTCTCTGTAGTTGAAATGGCATGGCAGCTGTAGTTGATGGCTCATGGCAATTGTAGTTACTGGCACATGGCAACTGTAGTTGAATTTACATGGCAAAATTCATTCCATTTTTCCCCTTCACTCAACTGAAATTTGCAAAAATGTAGCTGATCTCACTTGCTTTTCTTACATAATATGTACACATTAAATGTAGTTGATCACACATGGCAAGTCCTGTTGATCACACATGGCAGATGTTTCGTCCATCCCACATGGCAAATAGTGTTTTACATCTCATGGTTAGCTGGCATCACATGGCTGCTTTTAGTTCATCCAGCATGGCATTTGTAGTTGCTTGTTCGAGGCAATTGTTTAAGATCATTTTGGCATGGCAACTACATTTCCTTCTCTTCCATTTCTTTATATCAAACATAAAAGACCCCACATGGCTCTTCTTTGTAATATATATATATATATGTGAATATCTCCATCATTCTTTTGTTTGCATAATTCATTTGTTTTCTTTGTTTCACAGGAACACCCGATGAGATTTCGCCTTCTATGGACGAAGCTTTGCGCAAGATTGAACAGGACGCCCTAAACAAGAGATCTGTTGACAAACAGGGCCAATCAAGTTCAGGCGATCCTCATGTAGTAGTGTCTGACGATGTTGTCAGCAGTGCAACTCCTGGTTCTGTGAGGCAGGCGAGGGTAGTTCACCCACCACCGGCGGATGATTATCATCCTGAATTTAGGGCTACAAGGGAGCAAGCTATTTTCTATGACATTGTTAGGCGCTTCGGTAATGCAAGGCCGAACAACCAGCACATTAAAAAGATGAGAGAGTAATGTCACCCCTGCCCTCTCCCATCCCTACTTTGTCTTGTCGCTCTATTGTTTGCTTTCTCCAAAGTTTTGCTTCTTTCATGTTATATCGTTTTCATACAGCTCATGTTTGGATAGAACTAAAATCATTCAATGCGAGGTGACTTATGTTGAACTTGGAGATCTAGCTGATGACGTGAGGCCCATAGGTAGACTGTCGCAGAATGTAGTCGCATGCAGGATTGATTACATCAACAAGCACGTCGACATTTGCGCCGACAAGACCATCATGAGCTACAACGTCACGAGAAAAATCTTTGACGGTGAATACCACAATGCTATAATCAAGAAACATTTTGCCCAGCATGGTGTTTTCAAGCTCACGTTGAAAATATTTGTGAGCGTTTCGCCCTCCCGAGTTTTTTTTTCACATGTTGTGCTGGTATATAGTTCTCTTGTATCTGTTTGTGGACTACATTTGTGGCAACTATTTTTAAACACAAATGGCAACTTTACTGAAACACAACTGGCAACTCTGCTGAAACAGTGATGGCAACTTCAGTGAAATACAGATGACAGCTTTACAGAATCAAAGATGGCAACTTTAGCTCACCTCCCATGGCATTTTTCCACTTTTCTATGCATGTCATATTCACCTGACTATCATTTTTTGTTTCTGTGCAGTTTTTCATTCTTATTTTCCACAATGCATTTTGCATATTATTTAGAGATGGCAACTCCAGTGTACCAAAAGAATTTCTTTCTTTTTTTCTCATTCTCACTTGACCCACATGCAAACTTTACTCTCATTCTCATGCCAACCTTTTTCAAGAAACATGGCAGCAAGTCCACTTTGTCAAATTGAGCTGATAATTGATGGCAAGTTTATTTACGCAATTCATGGCTAGTTCACCGCACATCACATGGCAACTTCAACCAACTGTTTTCATGGCAATTCTTTTTCTTCTTGCAGATCATGTTCCCCATGTTCCAAGAGCTTGCACCAGATAACCTAGTAGACAAGTGTGGTCACCACTACACAATATGCATTGACCTGAAGCATCAACGGTTTGAGATCCTCGATTCCGTGCATTCTGGAGGTGATGCCAGCCTCTCTAATCATGCTAGCTACTTCATTGAGAACCTCAAAGAAACCTGGAACCGTCATTATGGAACCTCAAAGGTCCAGATCAGCCATTTTCCAACCAAGTACATCTCAACGGCTAAGCAAGGCAGCGGGTAAAGCCGGTTTTTCCCAATGCCTGTTTGTTTATACCTTGTTTAATTTCTTCTGTTTTTCCAGTAATTTTTGTTTTTGTAACATGTGTTCGGTCTCTTTGTCATAGGCGTGACTGCGGCTTCTATATGCTGGAATACCTTGTAAAGTGGGAAGGACATAAGGCTCCTGTCATCACAGACGCAAGTGTAGCCGAGCTCCGCAAAATCTTGACATTGGAATGGGTGATGAACCTGGACTTCAACAAGCGACCTGGTGTGCGGGACTTCATCGAGGGATCTGTCAAAAATGCCAACAAGAAGTATCGCTGATCACGTGGTGGTCGATGCCCCATGTCTACCTTACATTCTTGCCGGATGAATGTAAGGTATTTTCTGTTCTTCAAAACACTTGTCGTGTGCTACGTTTTGCCTTTATCTGTAACCTTATTTTTTTAGTGATGGCTTGCATGCCTTTCTGTCATGTAACATTTGTGTGTGACCGAATATGTTAGGAATTACAAAGACTAATACGTTCCTTTTGTGGTGTCTGTTCTAATGTTTGAAAGCGTTTGCCTCCCCGTTCTGTTTTGTCCGCTTGACTGATTTGTGCTTTCAATTTTCCATCATCTTTTCTCTTGTTTTTTATGTTCGTTCTATACGTGTCGGCTGGTTCAAATTTTTGGGTTCATTATGTGCCGAAATCACAATCTGTGCCGAGGGTTTTATTTACGGGAGATATGGTAGCTAAATGATTGGATTTTCGTAATAATGTCCATACGACAGCTGCAAACTTCTTGCTGCATGGCAACTGTGGTACCTCTCCCACGGCAATTACAGTTCTACAAACATTGCTACTATTTTTCCAACCATTCGTATATGGCAAATTCAGTAGCTCTCACATGGCACTTGCAGTAGTACATTGATGGCAAGTATTATTTTAGCGAGGACATATGCAATTCAAACAGAGTAGCTCCCACATGGCAGTTATTTTACTTCTTAGATGGCAACTTCCTCCCACTTTCCTGCATGACAACACCAATTATGCTGTTATGTCTACCATTTTCCAAACTTATGACTGTCCACAAATCAATCATCTGCCACATTTGCCTACTGGTTCCCACCCCCTTTTTTGACCTTCTTGTGCTTTGCTTGAACATCTAACCCTGACTTGTATCTCAACTCCGTTGGACGACTTTTTGTGACGGAGCGCAGCGGGTTCCTGACTTGTGTCTATGTGTTGGATGCTCCAGACCCTACTTCTGTGTTTTCTGAGGACGCCCTGTGGATGTGGGAGCAGTAAAACTACGTGGGAATTTGTGTAAGGCCTCCTCAGTCATCCTTCGGTTGATCTCATCGAGCTCTCTTTTCAAGGTCTTTCTGTGTTTTTCTGCGGCTCTTGTCTTTTCATCGATCTTGCATGCATCGTCTATTAGTTCAGCATAGTTACGGGTCAATACCGTGTGCCTCACGGAGTCCATGGTTGCCTCTGGCCTGTCCTCATGCACTGCCAGCACTGCATGTGATTTGTGCGGCCCTAGCACCTCGTCGGCGTCCCAAGTCCATCGTCGGCGTATGAGATAGGTGGGCATCTTCCTCACCACGTGCATGTCCATAACTCTAAGTATGTGGCAGCAGACGATCCAATCCCTCTCGTACTTGCAGCATTCGCAATAGTACTTTCCATCATTTATGTTTGCCGTCACAAAATAGTTTCTCCCCTTGTCTGGATCATCCGGTTCTGAATCGGACATGTCCCTTAGAGTACACACCTTGAATGTCCAATCGTCAATCTGATAAGCGGCATATGAGGAGGACAGTTTCATATCTTCCTGGAACCTGCATGGTTGTGGTCAAGACCATCACATTTTCTATATCAGTCTTTGATTTTTTATTCTAGTATACACATGGCAACCATAGCATATCCAACATGGCAAACAAAGTGCAAAACACATGGCGAATGTGGCTGTTACATAATGGCAATTGTTACATCAGTTCTTGATTTTTTACTCTTGTCAACACATGGCAGTTGTACGGTATCCATCATGGCAAACAAAGTGTAGAACACATGGCAAATATGTTTGTCCCATAGTGTCAACTGTAGTTCAATTTACATGGCAGGCAATCTGTGGCCCACACGGCGAACACACTGGCTTCGTACACATTGTTGGACATGTCATAATAGCAGGTGCACATTGCATTACTTTTTGTAGCATGCCACACGTGGCTCCTATACTAGATTCAGTATGGCAGACAATGTTTAGCCCACATGAAAAATATGGTTGTTTCCACATGGCAACTATAGTACACTTCACATGGCAAAGTTGGCTAATTCCACATGGCAACCCTATTGCATACCACATGGCAACTACAGTAGTATCTAGATGGCAAATAATTTGTGACAAAAAAATGGCAATTTTTTTGGTTATTTTGTCGACATGGCAACTGTAGTTCAGTTTAGCAGGCTACAATAGTTCAGTGTTCATGGCATTTATATTCCAGCATATATGGCAACTAGGTTTTTGGTTGTGCATATACCCATCAACTAGGTTTTTGGTTGTGCATATATGTACTTGAATTTTTTTTTGTTGGTGTATATTTTGCTCATCTGCCTCTCCATAGCTTTGTACGTGAGCAACTTAGGCTGCTTGAGTGTTGTGTTTGCTTCTTGCTACAACTCTGCTCCCTGTATCTTCTGCTGCAAAGCTGTGTACTGCTTGGCAAATTGTAGCAATGAGTTGCCCGGGCTCACGTAACGCTTCAAAACAGCATTATAACCTTCGTTGCGTTGCGTAGTTTGCAGGAATGGGTAGAAACACTGCATGAAGTAGGCTGGAACCCATAATTGGTGCTTCTCCCACAGATTTTGGAGGGTCTCGTGGTCCTGTACTTGATGCTTTTCAATCATGGCGAGCCAGCTCCGTTCGAACTCTTCCACTGTCAAACTGTGATCGACGCACAACTCAAACTCCTTGTGTAGTTCTGGACGGTCAACAAAGAACGGTCACAGAGCCTCCTCCGCCTTCCTTATTATGTGCCACCTGCAGTGCATGTGTACTGTCTGGGGAAACACATCCTTGATGCCGCCACGCATGCTGAACTCTTGGTCTGTTATGATGTTCATTGGAGCTAGGCCATCCATGCACTCCAAGAAGGTTTTGAACAGCCACGTGTAGCCATCCATATCTTCATTCCGTACAAGACCGCAACGGAACTGCAATGATTGGTTGTGATTGTTTATGCCTATGAATGGAGCACATGGGATCTTGTACATGTTGGTGAGATACGTCGCGTCGAAAGATATGCAGTCACAGAAATGTTTGTAGGATCGCCGTGCTGCACCATCGACCCAGTACATGTTTTTCACGCGGTCCTCAATGTCGAGTCTTATTCTATAGAAGAAATCAGGATCCTCGTTCTCTTCCTCTTTGAAGTAGGCAATTGTGTCTTCTACGTCAGCCAACTTGCTCTCTCTGCGGTATTTTGCCTTCAGGTTTGTGACGTCTGATGGTAGGTAGGGGAAGCTACTCAGCTTCCCATCTTTGCTGTGGATGAGGGAGAGTATCTGGACCATTCTTGCGGTGTTCACGTTGCAGTCATGCAGCAGTTTTATAAACTATTTCTCCTGTGGGTTGAATCCTCGGTGGACGCTCAGAAATCTGACCAGATCAAACTTCTTGACTATGTCGTGGTTGTGTACGTCGACAAGCTCTTTGACCACCCACCAAGCTCCTTCTACTTTTAGCCTCAGTTTTGATGGGCATCCTATCTTTAGAACAATACCTCTTTTGCGATCTGGGACGACCGGCTTATCACCTTTAACTTTCTTATTTTTTCATGCCTTGTGGCACCTCAACTCACCTCTGCTGTACTCCCCGGTTGTTTCTAGTCTCCTTCGGTATTCTGTGTTTACTGCAAAGCCATTGAACTTTGCATAACTCTGGTAGTATTTCTTGGCACTAAATTTCTGACCAACGAATGGTGGCTGAGTTGGCATGAATTTTGACTACCCCTCTTCTTCCTCTTCCTACACTTCATGATCAGTTTCCTCATTCACTTCCGTATTGGTGGCTGTTTCATCTGTTTCTACATTGCTCACGCCGGTGCCCACATGCGTGTTGGTCGTCATTGCTGCAATGATGGCAAGTTCTGTCATTGATTCTGCATTGCTTGTGCTAGGCTGGTTGGCCGGGTCGTGGTGTGACCCTCCTGGATGCTCTGAGTTATACGTAGCACAAGCAGTTTGGTTGTTTGTGGGTGAAGTAGAACCTCTTGCATTTTTTAATAGAGACCATTTCTAATCAGTACATATGTGGAACTTTAGGTTATCACATATGGCAACTGTAGTTGACCCAGCATGGCAAGTGTAGTTGATCCAACATGGCAACTACAGTTGATCCATCATGGCGACTGTGATTGACCGTGCATGGCAAATGCATTTCAAACATGCATGGCAAGTGTAGTTGTTCGTAGTTGTCAAGTACAATTGATCACAGATGGCAACTACATATAATAGGACATGGCAAATTCAGTTGAACACATATGGCACAAATAGTTTATCAGCCATGGCAGACAATGTTGACCCACCATGGCAACTATAGTTGACCATGCATGGCAAATGTATTTCAATCATGCATTGCAAGTGCATTTGTACATAGATGTCAAGTACAGTTGATCACAATTGGTAACTACAACTAATAGGACATGGCAAATTCATTTGATCACATAGGGCAAAAATAGTTTTATCAGCCATGCATATATAGTTGCTCAGTCATGGCATCTGTAGTTGACCATGCATGACATTCGTAGTTGATCAGTCATGGCAACTGCAGTTGACCATGCATGGCAAATGCATTCAATCAGACATGGCAGATATAGCTGATCAGTCATGGCAACTGTAGTTGACCATGCATGGCAATTGCAGTTGAGCAGTCATAGCAACTGCAATTGACCATGCATGTCAAATGAATTCAATCATACACGGCAATTATAGTAGAACACACAGTGGCAAACTACAAGTACATATATTGGAATTCTTATAACATTTTGATTACAAATGCACTTGATTTTCATTGTCACACATGGTAATTCAACATACTTTTGCTAGTTTTCCTTTTTCAAACGATATGGGTGCGAGCATTTTTTATTTTCTCACCTGCATAATATGTGGATGGCAGGTGTCCGATTGTTAGCTGGTGCCATGTGCTACATGCCGTTCCTGCATTTTCAAAATTTGTAAGTTTGCCAGTTCATACTATGTTCTCCTTTTTATCGTTTTGCATTAGTACATACATTTTTCCTGGTATAGTTGTTACTGCCACGTTAATTTGTTTGCATGAATATTTTTGCCTACACAATACCTTGATTCGCATTATATGATACTTGTGCTTGGTGTCCTGAATCTGAGTTTCTCGTAGTTCCTTCCGGTGCAGATTGCCACAGGTCTCCCGTTGGTGCGGTTGTACTGTAGCCCCATGCAAACATGTAGTATAAACATCAAACATATGTCATGTTTTGTCTACAAACATCGCAAATCAGCTCTTTTTGGCAATGTTGACCGTACCTATGTCTCCGTACTGTTGTAGTAGTGGTTGCAATGGCCCTGCTGAGGTGAGGTCATTGTAGTCTAGGGCATCCCATGGGGGCGCTTGTGGCTGTCCGAAAAACCAAGGATTTGACCCGTCTTCAGGATCCATTCTACCTTTTGTTTATCTTTGATTACCCCTCCCCTGCGGAACGAACAATCACGTTTTGCATTAGTATTCAAGTAATTTTGTTAGTTTATCTAAATTTTGCATGGCAATTTTCCATTGCCATTTTCAAATGGCAAGCAACCCTAGCATAGGATGTCAAATAAAAACGTTTAGCCGTGTACCTTTTTTGTCATTGCAACATAGTTCAAACGTACGTGAAATGTTTTTGAACCACACATTTTTTTGGGGTTGCCAGCACTTGTAGTATGCCATGGGGCAAATCACTTGAGGTATGGGCGGATATTATTTTTGTAGTTTTGTGGCAATGTCTACTGTGTGTACTTGTTGGGGGCAAGTAAGCCTGAAATCAGGCGGCAACTAACAGTAGAATTGCATGGCAAATTACTTGATTCAAGGGCGGCAATTATATCTAGATGCACGGCCAGGACTAGTTTATGTAGATTTTCATGGCAAATTCTTCAAAATTCGGGCGGCAACTAAGAATAAACTTGGATGGCAACTGTTCGTAATCCCCTTTAGAATCAAGCTCTACATTTCCCCTTTCTCCACCCCCTCACTTTTTGCTTTCACTTCATCTGATCCGGCCGAATACTACATCAAATCGGGCGGCAACTCCAAAATTCCAGAGATTCAACCCAATTTCTTGGTAGTGGGCGTGGCAATTTCACAGATCCAACCTGTATCCCTTTTTATTCGAGAGTGAGAGGCATGGCAATATTCAATCTCACACTCGTGGTAGTTTTGTTGGAAGTTTTGCAATGAGAGAGGGGAGGAGAGGACTGAGGGAGGGAAGGCAACTGCGAATTTTTACCTCTACGAATGCGTTGCTATTTTTGCTCTTCGTCTATACTCCTGTAGGGTTTGCTACGGTTGCCATGGCAACCAGAGAAGAAGATCGAGGGAGGGAAGGCAACTGGCCGGTCGAGAGGTTGGCGACAGAGGAGGGGTTATGGGAGGTTCTTTGGGTGTTGCGGGGCGGGGCACGTGTTCGGGCCAGCTGGCTGCTGTGCCCGAATGTGCGGGCCGTCTGTTTTCAGCCCGAACGTGCGGATGCCCGCGGTTGCGCCCGAACGAGGGTCATGCGGGCTGGATAGGTTACATAACGGACGGATGGTGCGGCACTGCCCCTCGTACTCCGCACGTTCAGCAGATATCGGCGTCCCTTAATAAAAAAGCAAAAGCAGAGTTCCTGTTGTTCCTGTCAAATAGTTCTCTTTTTGCTACATGCATTAGAGATTTGGACTATGAAATTGTGCTTCACAATGACACAGCAAATTGTCGATTCACTAATTCAGGTATTGAGTCAGTACAAATAAATATAGTGCTTCACAAATCCAGGTACAGACTTAGTACAAATATATATAAGGGCCGTGTGTTGTGCAAGAGCACATCAGACCACTCTTCTCTGTATCCATTCCCAGCTCAACAGCCAGCTTCTGAATCAAGATACCTCACATCACACGTATAAAGGGTAGGGAGGTTATTTCACACGGCGTAACGTGCCTCCCAGTAGCTAACCGCCGGCCACACGCCACGACAGTCAATCTGACCGGACAGGTCAAAGCGGCGTGACAAGACCCGACGCATCTGACATGCCGGGACCACCTTGACACGTGATGTCACGTGTCCCACGGTATGGCGCGGGTAGGCGTACCTCGACACGTGGTGTCACGTGTCCCATAGTACAGCGCGGGCGGCGTATATGCGTGCGGTACTCCGCCTGGGCAGTACGTACGGCACGGGCATGCGTATACGCGGCGTGCGGTACACTGGCTGAGTAGTACGTACGGTACGGTGCGGGGGTGTATGCGGCGGCGGTAGGCGGCCGTGGAATTTTTAATAAGACCATCATGCCCTTTAATCTCAGCCCTCCATGTGTTTTATGGGTGATGTACCGAAAAAAAGTGATATACAAATCCCTCATCGGTTGCATTCTCTCTCTCTATATATATATATCAACGCAAGGCAAATTAAGGTGCAGCTGAGTCAAGTTAATCTAGTCTAGGTAGCTAAGCCTGCTGGCCGGAGCAATCCCAAATAAAAGAATATAAATAAAGTGTGGAAGTAGTTGACGAAGTTTAGTCTAACTTTAGTCAGCAGTCACAATGTGTTAATCACACAGAAGAGTGGCAAATTGGGTGTAGCAATTCAAAATTAATATTAGTAAGTCATGGAATCAACTATTGACGAAGTGCAGTCCTACTTTAGTCAGAACACACATTGTTGTTCAGATAGAAGAGTACACTAATCTCTCTCCTCACTTGCGTTGGCGGAATTAAATGATTGACCATCAATCTAGTAACCCCAAGTAATGATTTCTTTTTTGCGGGTGAACCCCAAGTAATGTTGATAAGTTTGTTTTGGAAGCAATTAACTGCATCAGACAGAAAAATGCACTGCTTCAGACTGAAAACCGCACTGCATTAGACAGGCAAATGAACTGCATCATTTCTTTTTGTTAGGCATAAATTTTCTCAGGCGAGGAAGTGGACTACACTTCATATCGGGCATAAGTGAACAACAACACTATCGAGAAGTGAAGCGCATTGCTTTTTTTGTCGTTTCCTTACCAATTTTTTTGCACTTCACATTGGGCGTAAGTGAACCACGACAATATCGAAAGTGAACCGCACGAGTTTTTGTAACGCATTTCCGCACTTCACGTTGGGCGCAAGTGAACATCATCACTCTCAGAAGTGAACCGCGGGGCAGAATCTGGTGGACTACATCTCAAAAGAATCGAACTTGTGAAAGTGGACCGCGGGGTATATAACTAGTGAACTACATCTAAAAATAAGTAAACGTCTTTGTGATATTTTTCTTTCTTTTAGTGGTTTACCAAGTGAACCACAAGTATTTTACACTGAACCACATAGTATTTTACACTGAACCACAAATCTCACACAAGTGAACTCCATGATGAAGTGTGTATGACTTTTTTTTTGTAACGCTCTGCTGCTACGAAAACATAGCGAACTGCACGGATAAAAAAGTATGAATTGCAGAGACTGACGACATGAAATGTTTACAAAAACATAGTATAACTATGGAGACTCGAGGGGGAGTTTGCTGGAGACCAAGCCGTTGCCGCGGTTGTCGCTCGCTGCACCCATGAACTGCACGGGGACGTGCACGGAACCTCATCTCATGCTGCCAAAGCTACACCTCAGCGCTCGCCGAACTGCTCCATGCAAACTACGCACACAGGCACACGCGCACTACAAAAGAACTGAACGTCCGAACTGCAAACAAAAAATAAGTGGGTTGCAACACTTGGTCACACAATGTGCCAGCAGAGGCATCCACGATGGCGACGGGCAACTTTGTGGCCGTCGGGTCTCCCTCATCTATGGTGAGGAGCACATCGACAGGGGGATGTAGAAAAAGAGGTCAACAGTGGACAAGCTACACTGAACCACATCATGCGCGCCTCCGAGCTGCACTACCACGGTCGCTGAGCGACACTGAACCGCATCATGGCCTGTGCCCTTCTGCTGGTTCATCGGCGTGGACGTAGATCAAGGCAAGGGGAAGGTCGATGAGGCTGGGAGAGGGAAGCGGTAGTGGTGTCGAGGTGGAGTTCCTCCCTCACCCCTGCCAGCACAGTAGCAGCGCCACCATCGCGCGTGTCCAGGGGATGCCACTAACAAAGTAGAGTAGTGGAGGAGGGGGAGAGAGCGCTGGTGGTGGAAGGCCGCCGCCATCGCTATTGTCCCAGTAGCCGCCGCCCTCCGCCACTGTCCAGCGGGATAAGCGCGGGGCAGTGCGGATCCCGCCGGATCTGGCGCCGGAAGGGGTGCGGTGGTGGCCGCGAGGGAGGGTGGCGGCGCGGTGGTGCGGTGGAAGGTGTCGGCGTGGTGGCGCGGGGAAGGGGTGCGGTGGTGGCCGCGAGGGAGGGCGGCGGCGCGGCGGCAGGTGGCGGTTTGGCGGCTCGGGGGAAGGTGGCGGGTCGACGGCCGGGGGAGGAAGATGGGGTGGCGGCCCGGGGAGGCCGATGGGCAGCGGCGCGGGGGAGTCGACGTGGGGGGAGCGCGGGTGCGGGGCAGAACAGGGAGGAAGTTGGGGACAAGGCAGGCGGGAGATGGGGGAGGTGGGTCAGGTCGTGGGGGAAGGGGAGGTTGGGT
Source organism: Thinopyrum obtusiflorum (assembly GCA_036873465.1). NCBI lineage: Eukaryota > Viridiplantae > Streptophyta > Magnoliopsida > Poales > Poaceae > Thinopyrum > Thinopyrum obtusiflorum. The sequence goes on from JAAAWM010012070.1 coordinate 127,262, forward strand.
ACTGGGGTAGTTAGGCCGCACGGGTGGGGTGGGGGTTTTCAATTTTTTTGTTTTAATGTGTACCGGTCGTCAGGGTGTTAGCAGAATAAGAAAGTGTTGTTAGAATAAGACTCTTAAGGGTGTTGTTAGAATAGACCCACCCTATGTGTGCGTGTGTGTGTGTGTGTGTGTGTGTACATCCGAGCTATTCTGTTTCGCGTAACAGAATATTATTCTATAACTTAAGTTGGACTGATGTAAGCGATGCACTGTACTGACGGTAGTCTTCCTCCGAATTGATATGTCTGTCTCTTCCACGGGCGTAACCAGGTAGTTCGTTGGCGAGCTTCCTGCGGTTCACCTGCGCGCTCCTGCTGGTCGCACGTTTCCAGACGAGTCGTCGGCGTGGTTGCGCACACGCGCAAGCTTTTCTAGTTCTGTTTTTAGAGCTCAGGCTCTCGCCGGTGATGGCGTGAGCAGCCATGGCGGAGGTGTTCCCACCATTGCTGTCGGCCGTGATGTTCGTAGCTCAGCATTTGCCTTCGTTTGTGTTTGTATGCGTTATTGGGGTCTTCAATTCATCTCTACGTGACAGTTTTTGATAGTTTTTGTGGTGAATTTGTCATCTGAAGTTGTGTAGTTCTTCCAGGTCGGCCATGGCGTCCTGGCATGTGTGTTCTAGCAGTTCGCGTGATATTTTTTCAAATTGGCACTGCAGGGATTGGTGTTAGGTTCGTACGACGAGTTCTCCGCCGTCAATTTGCTTCTGGAGTTGCGCGTACTCCGATCGTAGATGATTTAGTTGTCGGCGGAGGCAGTTGTGCAGAATAGGTTCTGTTGACTGCTTTCTTGGTTCGGTGGTGGTCAAGCGTGTTTGTTTGGAGTGTCAGAATATTGAAATTTTGGTCAAACTGTGGAATTAATTTTGGTGTGTGATTTTTCGTGGCTGTTTGAATTTTCTCAAAGAGAGGCTTGCGGCTTAGAACGGCTACCGTAAGTTTAGTTCAACTGCTACGGGTCAGTGTTGTATGTCTGCGTGTGTATAGGACAATAATTGCGAGGCTCAGACGACTCCTTCCTCCTCTTGCTATAAATGCCATGCATATATGTTGCTGCGTGGCTCAGACGAGTGCTTCCACCTTTTGACTCTTCCAAATCTTAGATCTAGGGTCCTCTCCTTTTCTTTCTTCTTGGTTTTTTCCCTGTGGTGTCGATGGAGGATTGTTCGTGCGGTTGTCTTGCAAGGAAGGTGCCCATTGCAGAAGCTTGTGTCTACCAGGATGGTTTGGAACTCACGCAGATTCAGCGCCATGGGCAGCTTGCGTCTCTGCTGAACACCAACCGTGGTTTTCGGGCGCCCTATGTTTGCCGTCTGAAGAATGCAGACCTGGAGGAATCATGGGTATGTGTTTGTTCTCTATTTTGTATGTTTTATTTCAAATCGATTGACTGAATCTATATTTTCATCAACTGTTTTAGTTTAATCAGTGTCTTGGTCTATATTTTTTCTTCATTTTTTGTCAGTAGTTAACAGAAGGTTTTTGTATGTATATTTGTTCAGTTTCGTCAGATACTAACAGTAGCTAGGTTTGTATTTTTGTTAAATGTTGCTCTTGCTCTTAAGTAGTTGCTAAATCTGTGCATATATTCAGATATGTCAGGTGTTTACTTTTCTTTTTTGTATGTTTTCCCAATTGCAGAAATTGCCATCCAGAATCAGGTTTGCTGCTGCTAGTTCTGGGTTGGTAATATTGGAGACAGAGCACAAGAATGGGTATCAATACATGGAAGCTGCCTATGACATTGGCTCTGATGGTTGCATCAACTTAAATGCTGGGTGGAAGGAGTTTGTTGCTGAATCTGGAATTGAGGATGGAGACGTGGTGATGGTGATGTTCTTCAGGGAAGTTGGCTTTCTAAAGTTTAGGCTATACGTACTGTAGGCTCTCTGTGGCAAAATAAAGCTGGTTGTGGCATTTGTGGTTTGTTTGATTTTGTCGTGTGATTTGAAGAAATAATGTCTATGAGATGATCGAATTCTATGTGTTTTCCAGATTGTTCGAAAGTTTACTATTTTGAATGTATGTGTACTCAAATTTTGAGTTTTTATTGGCAGAACTATTGTACTTCCTGTGAGAATGCCGGTTATTTTTGTATGAGAAGCGCTAGCCTGATTTTAGTGGTTTTTTTAATATTAGTAATGCTGAAATTTACTTTTTCTTCAAATGATGTTGTTTTTATTTAAAGAAGAAATTAAGGAGACTTAACAACCAATATTTCTGAAACTTCCCGAATATAAGTAGTTGAACTTCAAATAAAAAATTAATTATCTATTTTAAATTACCTTCATTTAACTGATAGCTTATTAAGGTCTCCACTTTTAAAAGTATCATTGTTTTGTAGCTTTTTTTTCCTCTTATCGTGCTGCAGAGCTAAATTTATTTTATTTTATTTTAAATTAAATTAATTGCGTGCGAACATGTATTAGAACTTTTCTATATTTAGTTTTTGAACTTATTTGTTGTAGTTTATAATTTATTTTCGCTGCACTGGTTCCTTCAACGAGCTTTATGGGGTGAGTTTTATTTGTAGGCGAGGCAGGCTTCCAACGCGCAGACGTATTGGGCCCTTTTTTGGCCCAAGTAGCTCATCCGTTCAGCTGTGCACTGGCGCGAGGGCGTGCGATATGAGTTTAGTCCCACCTCGCTAGCCGAGGGGGCCCTCGACCGGTTTATAAGCATTGCCGACACCCACCTGTTGAACTCCTCTGTATACTTACTTGAGCGCTTGTACATGGCGTTCACTGTCTCATGACATGTGGGCCCTGGTTGGTTGGCCCCGCGCAGTGTGGGTTGCGATGGATTCGCCAACGGTTCGCTGTTGGCTTGAGTCCAAGTATCCTGCCCTGTGTAGGGCCGGCCAGTCCCTTGGGCGGTCAATTTTTATGTTTAAAAAAAAGTACTTGACTGGTGCAGTAATGCGAACTGATACTTCTTAGCATTTTTGCTGTATTGCTTATGAATTTTCTTGCCTGCAAGAAGCATGATTTTTGTTGTACTGATCGCTGTTTTCGTCGTCAACTAATTCTTTTTCGGTGTGGTTGTAACTTTTTGTTGTAATTAGTTCAGTGCCCTACTAATATGTACTGACCTTTTTCGGATATATGAACTGACGCAGTCCTTTTGTTTGATCAAGTGATACTTGTACTGATGCTTCTTAGCCTTTCTTGTTAGTTGTGTTGATATTTTTTGCCTGCTAGACTTGATGTGCTATTAGCATGTTTTTATTATCAATGATGGCATGTAATGATGCTTCTTAGCCTTTCTTGTTAGTTTTGATGATTTTTTTACTGCTGGAACTGATGCGCTAATATCATGTTTTTATTAGCATTGATGGTTCTTCTCAGCTCGAATTGAATCTTTTTTAAGTGTACTAATGCTATTCAGACTTATGGTTCTTTTGATACTAGTATTGACGAATTTATTCTGTGAGATCTTGTTATATGTGCTAACACATTATCTATCTTAGGGGGGTGTATGTGGGTGATAATCCCCAAGTGCAAGGAATCATCGTAGCAATTTTCGAAGGTGGAAGTGATAAGTATGGAGTGTCGAACCCACAAGGAGCTAAAGGTAAAATAAATATTCTCTCAAGTTCTATCTGCCACTGATATGACTCTACGAACACCGAACATTTGCTTCCATCTAGAAACGAGAAACAAAACTATGTTGTGGGTATGAAGAGGATAACTTTGCATGATATCGGAGAACTAAAATATAAAAATAGGTGCTATTATCATAAACTTAGAATATATTACTATATATAATAAAAAGCAAGTGTGGAATAATGATGGATCGGTGTGCGGAATTATCCTAGGCATTTGTTAACAAGATCGGTAGTCATTATTGCAATTTTATATGAGGGAGAGGCATAAGCTAACATACTTTCTGTACTTAGATCATATGCACTTATGATTGGAACTCTAGCAAGCATCCGCAAGTACTAAAGATCATTAAGGTAAAACCCAACCATAACATTAAAGTACCAAGTCCCCTTTATCCCATACAAAACAACCCCCTTACTCGGGTTTAAGCTTCTGTCACTCTAGCAACCCACTATAAGCGAATCATGAACGCATTACAACACCCTACAGCGGGAATCCTTCACGTGTGAGCGGCACGAAAGGCACCATAGGACAGCACCAAAATAAAACATACAACTCAAACCAATCTAGATCATCAATCAACCCAAAATACAAAATAAATCTACTAAAAACATCATAGGATGGCAACACATCATTAGATCCTAATATGTGGCATAAAGCACCATGTTCAAGTAGGGGATTACAGCGGGGTGCGGGAGACTGGACCGCTGAAAAGAGATGAGGACGGTGATGAAGAAGGTGATGTTGATGAAGACGATCACCGCGGCGATGGTTCCCCCGACGGCATTTCGGCGCCACCGAGAGAGGAGGGAGGGAGTATCCCCCTTGTGCTTCCTCCTTCATGGCCTCCCCCCTAGATGGGGAGAGGTTCTCCCTATGGTCCTTGGCCTCCACGGTGATGATGGCCCCCTCCAGATTCCTCCTCCATGGCCTCCGGTGATGATGGCCCCCACCGGCAGGGTGCCGGAGAGGGCCTAGATTGCTTTTTCATGGCTACAGAGGCTTGCGGTGGCGAAACTTCTGATCTAGGGTTCTTTTCAGAGGTTTGGGTATTTATAAGAATTTTTTGCGTTGGTCTCACGTCAAGGGGGTGCCAGAGGTGCCCACAAGCCAGGAGCACCCTCCCAGGGGGGTAGGGCGCGCCCCTATGGCTTGTGGTCTCCTCGTCCACTTCCTGGCCTAGCTCTTGTGCTTCGGGGGTCTCTTTTGGTCCATAAAAAATCACCGTAAATTTTCAGCCCATTCCGAGAACTTTTATTTCTGCACAAAAAACGACACCACGGTAGTTCTGCTGAAAACAGCGTCAGTCAGGGTTAGTTCTAATCAAATCATACCAAAACCATATAAAATTGTTGTAAACATGGCATGAATACTTCATAAATTATAGATACATTGGAGACATATCAGCATCCCCAAGCTTAATTCCTACTCGTCCTCGAGTAGGTAAATAATAAAAGAAATAATTTATGAAGTGTGAATGCTAGCAAGTGCACAAGCTTTATCAATGATAATTCCAAGCACTTTTTCTGGCATCATTATATATCATAAATAGTATATCATCTCATAAAACTTCTCATGATCAAGTAACAAGCTATTCACATGTTAAAGTATATACCAGAAAGTTTCTTGAAAACTAACAAACCATGTTCTTAGTCATCAAACAATTGCAATTCATCTTATTTCAGGAAGGGTCTATGTAAGAGCTTTGATTTAGCAAATTCCACATACTCAACTATCATATAGTCTTCCATGATTGTTGACACTCAAAGCATATTTTTAGAACAAATAGCATCCATCGAACACAGAGAAAGATAGGGGCTTAATGTTTCGCCTCCCAACTTATTTATCATATAGATAATTATCAACAATAATAATTCATGATCAAATATATTTGAATGGCCATATATGCTTGGATCTTTCTTCACCATATGGTACTTGCCAACTAGAGAATAATTGAGGTTGAAATGAGAAGGAAGACTATTGACTCTTGCATAAAAGTAAATACATGAAAGTAACAGATAGGCCCTTCGCAGTGGGAAGCAGAGGTTGTCATGCGCTTTTTATTCTTGGATGTGCAAACCCTTAATGCAAAGGAATGTCACGTTGTATTGCCCTTTGTGATAGCAACCTTTATTATGCAGTCTGTCGCTTTTATTTCTTTACTATCACAAGTTCGTACAACGTTTATTTTCCCTTACAATAAAAGATCGTACATATTTAGGAGCAATTTTTATTGCTTTTTGCACCGATGACAACTTACTTGAACGATCTTATTCAATCCATAGGTAGATATGGTGGACACTCATGGAAAGAAACGGGGTTTAAGAATTTTGGATGCAAAAGTAGTATCTCTACTTAGTACAAAATTTTGGCTAGCAAAAGATCCTAAGCAAGCACCACATGTTGGAGGATCCATAACAATATAACATCTATACAAATATACCCAAATATAACTCATTATGTTGTCTTCCTTGTCCAACTTCAACTAATTTGCTCAAGTTTGAAAATAATTAATGGGGCTCACAATCATAGAAGATATGCAAGATAGTATATTTATATGTGAAATCTCTCTTCCTTCAATATTCTTTCATGAATTGTTCAAGTGACCAATGTTGTGTTTGCTAACTTTCAATAAATTTTATCACCTATACTTCTTATATGTGAAGTCATTACTCCCCAAGGATTAATCATATAAAACATATATAATTTTAGATTTATGATATTCAATTCACTCAACCATTTACTCATAGGATATAAGTGAAGCACAAGAGTAAATGACAAAACTACTCCCAAAAAAATATAAGTGAAGATCAATGAGTAGCCCAATAGTTAATTAGCCATGTGAGGACTCTCTCCCATTTAAGATTTCAGATCCAATGATTTTATTCAAACAGCAAAACAAAATAAAATGACATTCCAAGGATAGCACATATCAAGTGAAGAAGCAAAAACTTAGGCTCAACCAAAACTGACCGATCATTGTTGAAGAAGAAAGGTGGGATGCCAACCGGGGCATCCCCAAGCTTAGATGCTTGAGGCTTCTTTAAATATTAATTAGGGATGCCTTGGGAATCCCTAAGCTTGAGATTTTTGTGTCTCCTTAATTCCTCTTATATCGCGGTTTCTCTAAATCTCAAAAACTTCATCCGCATAAAACTCAACAAGAACTCGTGAGATATGTTAGTATAAATCCACTCAAAGCCTTAACATTCTGTACGGTAGCAAATCACTAAAATTATAATTTAACATTGCATACTAAATGCTTCTGCATATTTAATACTTCTATCCTCAAATAGAACCATTAAACAAGCCAATATATGCAAACAATGCAACCATAACAGCAATCTGTCTAAACAGAAAAGTCTGTAAAGAATGCAGCAAGATCCATACTTTCGTAACTCAAAAAATTCTGAAAATTTACCACACTGTAAAGAATTTATCAAAGTTGACTATGTCCAAATTTCATGGTTTTACCGCATTCTAACATTTCTGGGAAAATTATTTAGTAGCAGCAAACTTTTTGCTTTGAAACAGCAACTCATCATCTTGCAAAATAAGTATGGTAAAGGCTATTCTTGACATTTTATTGAAATAAAAGATACAAAACCTTATTCTAAATAACAGGAAGCAAAGCTAGAAAAAATAAAATGATGCTCCAAGCAAAACACATATCATGTTGTGATTAAAAATATAGCCTCAAGTAAATTTACCGATCGATTGAAGACAAAAGAGGGGATGCCATCCGGGGCATCCCCAAGCTTAGATGCTTGGTTGTCCTTGAATATTACCTTGGGGTGCCTTGGGCATCCCCAAGCTTAGGCTCTTTCCACTCCTTATTCCGTAGTCCATCAAAACTTTACCCAAAACTTGAAAACTTCACAACACAAAACTCAACAGAAACTCGTAAGGTTAGTATAATAAAGCATAAACCATCACTTAGGTACTGTCCAAGACAAGATTAATTATGTTCCCACATAATACCTACTGTATTATATCATTTCTACAATTTATATCACATAATATAAGCTAGGGAAACATTAAAACAAGCAAACTATGCATTGAAAACAGAATTTGTCAAAAACAGAACAGTCTGTAATGATCTGAATAACTACCAAACTTTTGGAACTCAAAAAATTCTGAAAAATTAGGAAAGCTTCAGGAATTTGCATAGAAATACTTTGTAAAATTTCAGAATTTTTGGACGCTCCAGTAAAACCTGATAATTCAAATACTGGACGCAAAAGTTTCTGTTTTTGCACAGAATCAAATCAACAAGTATCCACACTATCCCAAAGGCTTTGCTTGGCACTTTATTAAAAGAAAACATGTAAAACATAATTACTACAGTAGCTTAATCATGTGAACATGCTAAAACAGGAAGGATACATATTGGGTTGCCTCCCAACAAGCGCTTTTCTTTAATGCCTTTTTAGCTAGTCATGAAATTTTAATGATACTCTTCCTAGACCAATTCTGATGATAATTTTAATCATAATCTAAAAGATATAAGTGAAGTTCATAGAGCATTCTACAATTAATAAAGGTTGACCAATATCCAAGCTCAAAATATATAAGTGAAGCATACGAAGCATTCTATAAAGCCATACTCAAAAGATTTAAGCGAAGCACAAAGAGCATTCTATAAAGCCATACTCAAAGGATTTAAGTGAAGCACAAGAAGAATTCTATAAAGCTATGAAGGACTATATCATACTAGCATGGTGCATAAAGGAAAAGAAAAACTCAAAGGACGCATAACATGTGAACAAAACAAAAATCGAGGTATACCGATAATTGTTGAAGAATAAAAATGGGATGCCTTCCGGGGCATCCCCAAGCTTAGACGCTTGAGTCTCTATTTACTTGGGGTGCCTTGGGCATCCCCAAGCTTGAACCCTTGTCTCTCCGTATTCTTCTTATATCGAAACCTCCTCGATCTTCAAACACTTCATCCACACAAAACTTAACAAAAAACCTTGTGAGATCCGTTATAGTATAATAAAGCAAATCACTACCTTTAGGTACTATTGTAAACTCATTCCAATTTCATATTAGCATTATATCTACTGTATTTCAACTTCACCATGGTTTATACCCCCCGATACAATCCATAGATTCATCAAAATAAGTGAACAACACATAGAAAACAGAATCTGTCAAAAACAGGACAGTCTATAGCAATCTAGAAACTTCTATACTTCTGTAAATCATAAAATTCTGAAAAATTAGGACGTGGTCAAGAATTTGTATAGAAGTACTGTACATTTTTTTAGAATTTTAGCGCGTGCAAGTAAAAGATATAAATTCATGCACTACAGCAAAAGTTTCTGGTTTTGCACCGCACCTAGCAAACAAGCAATCAAATCATCCTAATGACAAATCTTGGCACATTATTTTTATAATACAATGAATATATACAAGGGGATAATTATTTTTGAGAAACTTCCATGAAAAATACTACATTGTTTCCATGAGCATGAACACAAGTGTTCAAGGTCGACCCTCACTTCTCCAATGCATAACCTTCCAATCACTTCTCTTTTTGAAAACGTTTTTAGGCATAAGAGGCAAGTAATTTTTTTTGTAATTTGCATTTTTTTGTTTGTTTCACCCACAACTAAAGAAAGCAAGAAAAAAAAGGAAAAGTAAAATCTACTTAGTGAAGAAAGCAAACAAGCACACACGAGAATATCAACCCCACGCTATTGCTCCCCGGCAACGGCGCCAGAAAAGAGATTGATAATCCCCAAGTGCAAGGAATCATCGTAGCAATTTCTGAAGGTGGAAGTGATAAGTATGGAGTGTCGAACCCACAAGAATCTAAAGGTAAGATCAATATTCTCTCAAGTCCTATCTGTCACTGACACGACTCTAGGAACACCGAACGTTTGCTTCCATCTAGAAACGAGAAATAAAACTACATCGTGGGTATCAAGAGGATAACTTTGCATGATATCCGAGAACTAAAATATCAAAAATAGGTGCTGTTATCATAAAGTTGGAATATATTACTATATATAAAAAATAGCGAGTGTGGAATAATGATGGATCGGTGTGCGGAATTATCCTAGGCAATTGTTAACAAGATCGGTAGTCATTATTGCAATTTTATATGAGGGAGAGGCATATGCTATCATACTTTCTCTACTTAGATCATATGCACTTATGATTGGAACTCTAGCAAGCATCCGCAAGTACTAAAGATCATTAAGGTAAAAACCAAACATAGCAATAAAGTATCAAGTCCCCTTTATCCCATACGCAACAATCCCCCTTACTCGGGTTTAAGCTTCTGTCACTCTAGCAACCCACTATAAGCGAATCATGAATGTATTGCAACACCCTACAGCGGGAATCCTTCACGTGTGCGTGGCATGAAAGGCACCATAGGACAGCACCAAAATAAAACATACAACTCAAACCAATCTAGATCATCAATCAACCCAGAAGACAAAATAAATCTACTCAAAACATCATAGGATGGCAACACATCATTGGATCATAATATGTGGCATAAAGCACCATGTTCAAGTAGGGGATTACAGCAGGGTGCAGGAGAGTGGACTGCTGAAAAGAGATGAGGATGGTGATGAAGAAGGTTATGTTGATGAAGACGATCACCGCGGTGATGATTCCCCCGGCGGCACTCCGGCGCCACCGAGAGAGGGGGGAGAGAGTATCCCCCTTGTGCTTCCTCCTTCATGGCCTCCCCCCTAGATGGGGAGAGGTTCTCCTTCTGGTCCTTGGCATCCATGGTGATGATGGCCCCCTCCGGATTCCTCCTCCATGGCCTCCGGTGATGATGGCCCCCACCGGCAGGGTGTCGGAGAGGGCCTAGATTGCTTTTTCATGGCTACAGAGCCTTAGGATTCTTTTCGGAGGTTTGGGTATTTATAAGAATTTTTGGCGTCGGTCTCACGTCAAGGGGGTGCCCGAGGTGCCCAAAAGCTAGGAGCACCCTCCCGGGGGGGTAGGGTGCACCCCTAAGGCTTGTGGTCTCCTCGTCCACTTCCTGGCCCAGCTATTGTGCTTCGGGGGTCTCTTTGGTCCATAGATATGTTGGAAACGTATCAGTGGGTGCGGTTTGGGAACAGAAAAACGAGCACCGCACCCAGTGGCATCGTCGTACTGACACATCTTTCTTGTTTGGACTTTTGCCCCAATATGCATCTTAGGGGGGTGTGTGTGGGTGCAGTTTCGGAACAGAAAAACCAGCACCGCACCCAGTGGCATAGTCATAGTGACACATCTTTATTGTTTGGACTTTTGCCCCATTATCTATCTTAGGGGAATGGAAAAGCCGCCTTGCGTGTCTCAAACAAGTGCACTGCCGCGTCAGCGTGAGGCCGAGCCTGGGGGTCCCCGCGGCGAGCGTATGCGAGTCCACGGGGACCCCCGGCGAGGCCGAGCCAGGAACGAGCCAGAGCAGGCGACGCGCGGTGTGCCGCGACATCGCATGTGTAGGCGACTCCGTCACATGACTTGCCCCATTATCTATCTTAGGGGCGTGTGTGTGGGTGCGGTTTGGGAACAGAAAAACCTGCACCGCACCCAGTGGCATAGTCGTACTGACACATCTTTCTTGTTTGGATTTTTGCCCCATTATCTATCTTAGGGGGGGTGTGTGGGTGCGCTTTGGGAACAAAAAAACCAGCACCGCACCCAGTGGCATAGTCGTACTGACACATCTTTCTTGTTTGGACTTTTGCCCCATTATCTATCCTAGGGGAACAGAAAAACCGCCCTGCGTGTGTCAAACAAGTGCACTGCCGCGTTAGCGCGAGGCCGAGCCGGGTGGTCTCCGCGGCGAGCATATGCGAGTCTATGGGGACCCCAGTGAGGCCGAGCCAGGAACGAGCCAGAGCAAGCGACGACGTGGCGTGCCGCGGCGTCGCATGTGTAGGCCAGTCCGTCACATGACTTGCCCCATTATCTATCTGAGGGGGGTGCGTGTGGATGCGGTTTGGGAACAGAAAAACCAGCACCGCACCCAGTGGCATAGTCGTATTGACACATATTTCTTGTTTGGACTTTTTCCCCATTATCTATCTTAGGGGGGTGTGTGGGTGCGGTTTGGGAACAGAAAAATCAGCACCGCACCCAGTGGCATAGTCGTACTGACACAATTTTCTAGTTTGGACTTTTGCCCCATTATATATCTTAGGGGGGTGTGTGTGGGTGCGGTTTGGGAACGGAAAAACCAGCACCGCACCCAGTTGCATAGTCATACTGACACAACTTTCTTGTTTGGACTTTTGCCCCATTATCTATCTTAGGGGGTGTGTGTGGGTGCGGGTTGGGAACAGAAAAACCAGCACCGCACCCAGTGGCATAGTCATACTGACACATCTTTCTTGTTTGGACTTTTGCACCCATTATCAATCTTAGGGGCGGTGTGTGTGGGTGCGGTATGGGAACAGAAAAACCAGCACCACACCCAGTGGCATAGTCGTACTGACCCATCTTTCTTGTTTGGACGTTTGCCCCATTTTCTATCTTAGGGGGGTGTCTGTTGGTGTGGTTTGGGAACAGAAAAACCAGCACCGCACCCAGTGGCATAGTCGTACTAACACATCTTTCTTGTTTGGACTTTTGCCCCATTATCTATCTTAGGGGGGGGGGGGGGGGGGGGGGGGGGGGGGGGGGGGGGGGGGGGGGGGGGGGGGGGGGGGGGGGGGGGGGGGGGGGGGGGGGGGGGGGGGGGGGGGGGGGGGGGGGGGGGGGGGGGGGGGGGGGGGGGGGGGGGGGGGGGGGGGGGGGGGGGGGGGGGGGGGGGGGGGGGGGGGGGGGGGGGGGGGGGGGGGGGGGGGGGGGGGGGGGGGGGGGGGGGGGGGGGGGGGGGGGGGGGGGGGGGGGGGGGGGGGGGGGGGGGGGGGGGGGGGGGGGGGGGGGGGGGGGGGGGGGGGGGGGGGGGGGGGGGGGGGGGGGGGGGGGGGGGGGGGGGGGGGGGGGGGGGGGGGGGGGGGGGGGGGGGGGGGGGGGGGGGGGGGGGGGGGGGGGGGGGGGGGGGGGGGGGGGGGGGGGGGGGGGGGGGGGGGGGGGGGGGGGGGGGGGGGGGGGGGGGGGGGGGGGGGGGGGGGGGGGGGGGGGGGGGGGGGGGGGGGGGGGGGGGGGGGGGGGGGGGGGGGGGGGGGGGGGGGGGGGGGGGGGGGGGGGGGGGGGGGGGGGGGGGGGGGGGGGGGGGGGGGGGGGGGGGGGGGGGGGGGGGGGGGGGGGGGGGGGGGGGGGGGGGGGGGGGGGGGGGGGGGGGGGGGGGGGGGGGGGGGGGGGGGGGGGGGGGGGGGGGGGGGGGGGGGGGGGGGGGGGGGGGGGGGGGGGGGGGGGGGGGGGGGGGGGGGGGGGGGGGGGGGGGGGGGGGGGGGGGGGGGGGGGGGGGGGGGGGGGGGGGGGGGGGGGGGGGGGGGGGGGGGGGGGGGGGGGGGGGGGGGGGGGGGGGGGGGGGGGGGGGGGGGGGGGGGGGGGGGGGGGGGGGGGGGGGGGGGGGGGGGGGGGGGGGGGGGGGGGGGGGGGGGGGGGGGGGGGGGGGGGGGGGGGGGGGGGGGGGGGGGGGGGGGGGGGGGGGGGGGGGGGGGGGGGGGGGGGGGGGGGGGGGGGGGGGGGGGGGGGGGGGGGGGGGGGGGGGGGGGGGGGGGGGGGGGGGGGGGGGGGGGGGGGGGGGGGGGGGGGGGGGGGGGGGGGGGGGGGGGGGGGGGGGGGGGGGGGGGGGGGGGGGGGGGGGGGGGGGGGGGGGGGGGGGGGGGGGGGGGGGGGGGGGGGGGGGGGGGGGGGGGGGGGGGGGGGGGGGGGGGGGGGGGGGGGGGGGGGGGGGGGGGGGGGGGGGGGGGGGGGGGGGGGGGGGGGGGGGGGGGGGGGGGGGGGGGGGGGGGGGGGGGGGGGGGGGGGGGGGGGGGGGGGGGGGGGGGGGGGGGGGGGGGGGGGGGGGGGGGGGGGGGGGGGGGGGGGGGGGGGGGGGGGGGGGGGGGGGGGGGGGGGGGGGGGGGGGGGGGGGGGGGGGGGGGGGGGGGGGGGGGGGGGGGGGGGGGGGGGGGGGGGGGGGGGGGGGGGGGGGGGGGGGGGGGGGGGGGGGGGGGGGGGGGGGGGGGGGGGGGGGGGGGGGGGGGGGGGGGGGGGGGGGGGGGGGGGGGGGGGGGGGGGGGGGGGGGGGGGGGGGGGGGGGGGGGGGGGGGGGGGGGGGGGGGGGGGGGGGGGGGGGGGGGGGGGGGGGGGGGGGGGGGGGGGGGGGGGGGGGGGGGGGGGGGGGGGGGGGGGGGGGGGGGGGGGGGGGGGGGGGGGGGGGGGGGGGGGGGGGGGGGGGGGGGGGGGGGGGGGGGGGGGGGGGGGGGGGGGGGGGGGGGGGGGGGGGGGGGGGGGGGGGGGGGGGGGGGGGGGGGGGGGGGGGGGGGGGGGGGGGGGGGGGGGGGGGGGGGGGGGGGGGGGGGGGGGGGGGGGGGGGGGGGGGGGGGGGGGGGGGGGGGGGGGGGGGGGGGGGGGGGGGGGGGGGGGGGGGGGGGGGGGGGGGGGGGGGGGGGGGGGGGGGGGGGGGGGGGGGGGGGGGGGGGGGGGGGGGGGGGGGGGGGGGGGGGGGGGGGGGGGGGGGGGGGGGGGGGGGGGGGGGGGGGGGGGGGGGGGGGGGGGGGGGGGGGGGGGGGGGGGGGGGGGGGGGGGGGGGGGGGGGGGGGGGGGGGGGGGGGGGGGGGGGGGGGGGGGGGGGGGGGGGGGGGGGGGGGGGGGGGGGGGGGGGGGGGGGGGGGGGGGGGGGGGGGGGGGGGGGGGGGGGGGGGGGGGGGGGGGGGGGGGGGGGGGGGGGGGGGGGGGGGGGGGGGGGGGGGGGGGGGGGGGGGGGGGGGGGGGGGGGGGGGGGGGGGGGGGGGGGGGGGGGGGGGGGGGGGGGGGGGGGGGGGGGGGGGGGGGGGGGGGGGGGGGGGGGGGGGGGGGGGGGGGGGGGGGGGGGGGGGGGGGGGGGGGGGGGGGGGGGGGGGGGGGGGGGGGGGGGGGGGGGGGGGGGGGGGGGGGGGGGGGGGGGGGGGGGGGGGGGGGGGGGGGGGGGGGGGGGGGGGGGGGGGGGGGGGGGGGGGGGGGGGGGGGGGGGGGGGGGGGGGGGGGGGGGGGGGGGGGGGGGGGGGGGGGGGGGGGGGGGGGGGGGGGGGGGGGGGGGGGGGGGGGGGGGGGGGGGGGGGGGGGGGGGGGGGGGGGGGGGGGGGGGGGGGGGGGGGGGGGGGGGGGGGGGGGGGGGGGGGGGGGGGGGGGGGGGGGGGGGGGGGGGGGGGGGGGGGGGGGGGGGGGGGGGGGGGGGGGGGGGGGGGGGGGGGGGGGGGGGGGGGGGGGGGGGGGGGGGGGGGGGGGGGGGGGGGGGGGGGGGGGGGGGGGGGGGGGGGGGGGGGGGGGGGGGGGGGGGGGGGGGGGGGGGGGGGGGGGGGGGGGGGGGGGGGGGGGGGGGGGGGGGGGGGGGGGGGGGGGGGGGGGGGGGGGGGGGGGGGGGGGGGGGGGGGGGGGGGGGGGGGGGGGGGGGGGGGGGGGGGGGGGGGGGGGGGGGGGGGGGAAAAAACTTGCCTTGCGAGACCGACGAGGATTCCCTGCCGCCGTTCCCCTCTGCAAGGCTGTTCACCATTGTCTGCAGGCGGGATGGCCGGAGAAGAGAAGCTAGGGTTCCTTCCGGAGCGCGCGTTGCTAGTCAAAACTGGTCTCCGAGGGGAGAGTACCCCTGTGGGTTGTGGCTAAAGTCGTGCCTGTCAGGATTCACGGGTCTGATCTACAGTGTAGTATAACAAAATAAAATAGTCACGGGTTCGTTCTGACGATATACTCCATGCGTGTCAGGTGAACTGGGCATGCGTGGTAAAAGGCTCTGTTTGACTGGTCATGCGTGTCAGGTGAACTACCAAAAGACCATCGGCTCAAAGAAAATAGTCACGGGCTGCTGACCGTAGTAGACGCTTGGAGCAAATCTCAGCTCCTGATGTATTCCATCGGCCTCTCATCTTCAATAAATTTACAGCAGCTCTCCCTCTGTCTTGAAAAAAAACATCAGCCTCTCTTCTTCTTCAATGGAATTACATCAGCACTCTTTCTGTCTTTCAAAATTAAAACTAATGACAATTTACACTCTCGTTGTGGGAAAATCTCAGTGATGTTTTATTATTCCATGATTGCGATAGCATCGATTCGTCATGGCTTGAGAAAAGAGAAATTTTCCTACATACAACTCGTATTTTTTTTATGTGAAACCACCAAAACACGCCGAAATATGTTCATCATTTATTCAAAAAGGGATTGGGGAGAGTGTAAACTGTTTTCGGCAGCCGTGTCATGTTGGCGTATATGTTAGTTTTGACCAATTTTAGTTTTGAAGTGTGGATCGGCATATGACAATTATGCTTCATTTACTACGATGTCACGTCGTGTTTTTGTGTGTGTGGCATTTGGTGGTCTCTCTACTATCCATGGTTATATTACTTGCCCCCGGGGCCCCCCACCCCCCCAATGCTGTGACATGGGCCGGGTTCGGCAAACATGGCATGAACTCATCATTCCTCAGCCCGCGGTGACCCAACCAACTCTCTGTGTCATGCCAGCACAGCACGAGTGAGTCACCAAAGCATCGAAGCACGGTCTGTGTCACACGGGGCCGCTGTCGGGTCGGGTCGTGCAGTGTTGGGTCAGCGCCAACGGTCTCAGGGAGGAGGGGAGACTGTGACAGGACATCGTCGCGTCCGCCATGGAGGGCATCGATGCCTCGTCGTGGTCTAACGTTGTTCCAGGTGGTCTCCTCTGTCGGGGCTCAGTTGCGGCGCAAAGCTCTATCCATGGCGGGCAAGGTGACCGGCAACGCTAGGGAGGGATGCTGGGCGGCTACGATGGACGCGCAATTAGAAGTTCAATTGGGTGGGTGTTTTTTACCGTGATCATTCACGAGTGATGATATGGATAAATGTAGCAAAAAAAATAAAATTGTCAAAATAGAGACGAGCGAAAAGGAGCCTAGAACATATGGACGGAGCATATTCCCGTTAAAGAGGCATCGGCGTTGTGTTGAAGAGTGGCCGTGTATGGATGGTGTGGAGTGAGGAAAAAAGGCATAATATAGACATAGGGGTGGACGATGGGGTTGGTGTTGTTGTGTGGGTCGTTTTAGAATGAATATGTAGATAGAGACATCATAGGAACGATGATATTTACTGAGATGGAGAGGTAGATGTATAGAATTGCAAGAAAGGTTAAGAGAGGTGGGGGTGGAGAAAATGACAAATTATAATGCCAATATATGTAGCAGCAAAAAAGTGAGATGTGTCGAATATAGAGATAAAGGAGTAGTGGTTATGTGCCTACATTGGCACACACAAAATGCCTTGTATGACCCTTAAAAGAAAAATGGCAGAGATTGATAATAAACCTGCCAAAATGATAAAACTAGCTATGATGGTATTTCTCCGATGAAACTTTGTATAGGCTTGTTTTTCCTGAAACATGAAAAGAGCATAGTGTCCATATGGATGGGGTGTACACTGTGGTTTAAAGTGTTCGACGCATTGTTTAGAGTCCCAGTATCGGATGGTATAGAGGCGGGTTGAAAGAGATGGAGCAGCGATTGATGGCGCCGATGAATTATAATGCAAGACCCTTCTTGGTTTCACTACACATAGCCTAACATTTTTAGGATTAATTTTCTTGAAACATGAAAAGAGCATAGTGTCCATATGGAAGGTGCCTACATTGTGGTTTAAAGTGCTCGGCATCATTATGTAGAGTGCCTGTATCGGATGGTATAGAGGCGGGATGAGAGAGATGGAGCACCGGGTTGATGGCGCCAACAAATTATAATGCAAGGTCCTTCTTGGTTTCATTACACATGGCCTAATTTTTTTAGTGTTTTTTTTTCTGAAACATGAAAAGAGCATAGTGTCTATGGACGGTGCCTACACTGTGGTTTAAAGTGCTCGGCGACATGACAGAGAGTGCCCATATCGGATGATATAGAGGCAAGTTGAGAGAGATTGAGCAGCAGGGTGATGGCGCCGTCAAATTATAAGCAAGATCCTTCTTGTTTCATGAAATATTGCCAAAAAAATTAAGGTTGTTTCTCCCGAAACATGAAAAGAGCATGGTGTCCGTATGGACGGTGCATACACTATGGCTTATAGTGATCGACATCATGACAGAGTGCCCATATCAGATGGTATAAAGGCGGGTTGAGAGAGATAGAGCAGCGGGTTGATGGCGCCGATAAATTACAATGCAAGGTCTTTCTTTGTTTCATTACATATAACCTAACTTTTTAGGGTTGTTTTTTCTGAAACATGAAAAGAGCATAGTGTCCATATGAACGGTGACTACACTGTGTTTTAAAGTTCTCGGCGTCATAACGGAGAGCGCCCGTATCAGACGGTATGGAGGTGGGTTGAAACAGATGGAGCAGTGGGTTTATGGCGCCGACAAATTATAATGCTATGCCATTCTTGGTTTCATTACATATAGCATAACTTTTTTAGGTTTGTTTTCTCCAAAAAATGAAAATAGCATAGTGTCCATATGGACGATACCTACACTCTAGTTTAAAGTGCTCGAGTCATGATAGAGAGTGCTCGAGTGATATAGAGGCAAGTTGAGAGAGATGGGGCAACGAATTGATGGCGCTGGCGAATTATAAGAAAGATCCTTCTTGGTTTCATTGCATATAGCCAAAACAAAATTGAGCAGGTTTCTCCCCAAATTAAAAAGAGCATAGTGTCCGTATGGACGGTGCCTACACTATGCTTTATAGTGATCGACATCATGACAGAGTGCCCGTATCAGAGGGTATAGAGGCGGGTTGAGAGAGGTTGAGAGAGATAGAGCACCGGGTTGATGGCATCGACAAATTACGATGCAAGGTCCTTATTTGTTTCATTACACATAACCTAAAATTTTAGGGTTGTTTTTCCTCGAAACATGAAAAAAGCATTGTGTCCATATGAACGGTTCCTAGACTGTGTTTTAAAGTTCTCGGCGTCATAACGGAGAGTGCCCGTATCATCGGTATGGAGGCGGGTTGAGAGGGATGGAGCAGCTGGTTGATGGCGCCGGCGAATTATAATGCAAGGCCATTCTTTGTTTCATTACACATAGCCTTAGTTTTTTACCGTTGTTTTTTCTAGAAACATGAAAAGAGCATAGTGTACATATGAACGGTGCCTACACGGTGGTTTAAATTGCTCAATGTCATGACGGAGAGTGCCTGTATCGGACGGTAGATGCGGGCTGAGAGAGATGGAGCAATGGGTTGATGGTGCCGACAAATTACAATGCAAGATCCTTCTTGGTTTCATTACATATAACCTAAAAAAATTAGGGTTATTTCTCCGAAACATGAAAGAGCATAGTTTCCATATGGGCGCTATGACGCAGAGTCCCGTACCAGATGACATAGAGGCAGGTTGAGAGAGATGGAGCAGCGGGATGGCGCCCAAAAAATATAATGCAAGGTCCTTCTTTGTTATTGCACATAGCCACTAGTAGAAAAGGGGGCATTGGTTCGGGCCTCCTAAGCCCATTAACCCCAGTTCAGTCATGAACCGGGACCAAAGGTGGCAACCGTCCCGGTTCGTGAGCCCAGGGGGCCGGCCGGGCCATGTGGGCCATTGGTCCCGGTTCGTCTGGGCCTTTTGGTCCCGGTTCTAGGCACGAACTGGGACCAATGCGCCTCGCTCCTGGCCCACGACCATTGGTCCCGGTTCGTGGCTGGAACCGGGACCAAAGGGTGACCTATTGTCCCGGTTCCAGCCACGAACCGGGACCAATGTGCTGCCTATATAAACCCCTCGCCCACGGCGAGCAGAGCAGTGGAGTGCTCTGTTTTTCCAGGACAGCAGTGTTGAGCTTTGTGGTGCTCTAGCTCACCTCCTATGCACATGAGGTGTTCGATGAAATGCCTGAGCCACACTTAAGCTTTCTCCTCTCGAAGCTCCTTGTCCAAACTCCATTTTCGTCAAGATTTGTCTAGGTTTGGCGGTCCGTCCCCGTCCTGAAACCGCCGTCGATCGCCCGCGCCGATCTCGTCGCCGGCACCACCGCGCGTGGTGAGCCTCTTGATCTTATCTTCTTTCTACAAGAAAATATACTTACTCGTATGATTTTCTTACTTTTATTATTGTTTGTTATTATATAGTGCCATGGTTATGGTATCTACTTTGGTTTTAATGTGATGATGAACTTCTATTAATTTGGTCACTTCTGTATTCCTGATGTTCTGTAATGGTTTTTGACACACTTAATTATATATAATGCACGCAGATGAACCGACAATGGATGTATGGTAACAGACGCACCTCCGAGTACATTAAGGGCGTGCATCATTTTCTCGAAGTGGCCGAGGCAAACAAGCAGAATGGTTTTATGTGTTGTCCATGCCCTACATGTGAGAATATGAAGTCTTACTCTGACAGGAAAACCCTTCATAGCCACCTGCTTTGTAAGGGTTTCATGCCACACTATAATGTTTGGACCAAGCACGGAGAAATAGGGGTTATGATGGAAGACAACGAAGAAGAAGAGGATGATGACAACTATGTGCCCCCTGAATACGGTGATGCTGCAACGGGGGAAGCTGAAGATCAAGAGGAACCAGACGATGTGCCCGATGATGATCTCCGCCGGGTCATTGTTGATGCAAAGAGACAGTGCGAAAGTGAAAATGAGAAGCTAAAGTTCGATCGCATGTTAGAGGATCACAAAAAAGGATTGTACCCCAATTGCGAAGATGGCAACACAAAGCTCGGTACCACACTGGAATTGCTGCAGTGGAAGGCAGAGAATGGTGTACCTGACAAAGGATTTGAGAAGATACTGAAAATATTGAAGAAGAAGCTTCCAAAGGATAACGAATTGCCCGATAGTACGTATGCAGCAAAGAAGGTTGTATGCCCTCTAGGATTGGAGGTGCAGAAGATACACGCATGCCCTAATGACTGCATCCTCTACCACGGTGAGTACGAGGAACGGAACGCATGCCCGGTATGCGGTGCATTGCGCTATAAGATCAGACGCGATGACCCTGGTGATGTTGAGGGTGAGCACCCCAGGAAGAGGGTTCCTGCCAAGGTGATGTGGTATGCTCCTATAATACCACGGTTGAAACATCTGTTCAGAAACAAAGAGCATGCCAAGTCGATGCGATGGCACAGAGAGGACCGTAAGAAAGACGGGAAGTTGAGAGCACCCGCTGACGGGTCGTAGTGGAGAAAAATCGAGAGAAAGTACTGGGAGGAATTTGCAGGTGACGCAAGGAACGTATGGTTTGGTTTAAGCGCGGATGGCATTAATCCTTTTGGGGAGCAGAGCAGCAATCACAGTACCTGGCCCGTATGTCGATGAACACAAGAACATTCTGCGCTCCAAACACCCAGAGCAGTGTCACGACTGGATTACATGTGAACACATGAAGACTTTCGGCAGTTGGTTGCAAACATGTCTCAGGTGTGACAACACTGTTTCTGATGAGCTGTACTCGTTGGCCAGGAGACCATCTATGACTGTATTGACTTACAAAGGGTACGAGATAAATGGGAATACATTTTACACGATCGCCCAAGATCAAAGGAGTACCAACCAAAACAGCGGTGTCCGCTTTGATGCAGCAACAACCAATGGGAAGGTCGACACATATTATGGTTACATAGAGGAGATATGGGAACTTGACTATGGACATGATTTGAAGGTCCCTTTGTTTCGATGCAAATGGGTCAATCTTATAAGAGGTGGGGTATAGGTAGACCCGCATTACGGAATGACAACAGTGGATCTCAACAATCTTGGGTACACAGACGAACCATTCGTCCTAGCCAATGATGTGGCGCAGGTTTTCTATGTTAAGGACATGTCTACCAAACGAGAAAAAGAAAAGATAAGGAAGCGAATACATCATACGATGAGCCAAAGCGTCACATAGTTCTTTCAGGCAAAAGAGACATCGTGGGATTGGAGGGCAAGACAGACATGTCTGAAGATTATGAAAAGTTTCATGAAATTCCTCCCTTCAAAGTCAAGGCTGACCCAAGCACCCTGTTAAACAATGAAGATTATCCATGGTTACGGCGCAATAAGCAAAGGACACAAGCGAAGAAATAGTGAAGACTTTCTCTCCACAACTATTATGATGATGCCTTTGATCTAGAATATCACTGCAGTTACATGTGAAGAAATGAAATGCCTTTTGTAACAGATGAGTTTCCGTCCGAAACCCTGATACTTCGAAATAGATTGTCCGTTTTATACATGAAGTGCATCCAGTTTTTGCCGTAACCCTCTCAACTTTTTAGCACATGCTATGTGGGTGAAATGATGATACCATGCCAACTTTCAACCTTTTCAGACATCATTTGTAGTGCTTTTCAATTTCAGGGTCATTTAACTCAAAAAAATCAGTAACTGCATGAAAAATAACAAATGAAGTCAGAAATGGTTGAAAATTTATGATGTGGCTTTGAATGGTCCATTTTGAAGACACAAAAAGTCTGGAGTTCAAATAAGTTCAAAAAAATGAAATCCCTTTGTAACAGATGAGTTTCCGTCGAAACCCTGATACTTCGAAAGAGATTGTCCGTTTTGTACACGAAGTGCATCCAGTTTTTGCCGTAACCCTCTCAACTTTTTAGCACATGCTATGTGGGTGAAATGATGATACCATGCCAACTTTCAACCTCTTCAGACATCATTTGTAGTGCTTTTCAATTTCAGGGTCATTTAGCTCAAAAAAATCAGTAACTGCATGAAAAATAACAAATGAAGTCAGAAATGATTGAAAATTTATGATGTGGCTTTGAATGGTGCATTTTGAACACACAAAAAGTCTGGAGTTCAAATAAGTTCAAAAAAATGAAATCCCTTTGTAATAGATGAGTTTCCGTCCGAAACCCTGATACTTCGAAAGAGATTGTCCGTTTTGTACACGAAGTGCATCCAGTTTTTGCCGTAACCCTCTCAACTTTTTAGCACATGCTATATGGGTGAAATGATGATACCATACCAACTTTCAACCTTTTCAGACATTATTTGTAGTGCTTTTCAATTTCAGGGTCATTTAGCTCAAAAAAATCAGTAACTGCATGAAAAATAACAAATGAAGTCAGAAATGGTTGAAAATTTATGATGTGGCTTTGAATGGTGCATTTTGAACACATAAAAAGTCTGGAGTTCAAATAAGTTCAAAAAAATGAAATCCCTTTGTAACAGATGAGTTTCCGTCCGAAACCCTGATACTTCGAAAGAGATTGTCCGTTTTGTACAGGAAGTGCATCCAGTTTTTGCTGTAACCCTCTCAACTTTTTAGCACATGCTATGTGGGTGAAATCATGATACCATGCCAACTTTCAACCTTTTCATAGTTCATTTATAGTGCTTTTCAACCTAATAGCAAAAGGAATCAACTAAAAAGGTTTTATAAACCTATAGTATTTTTGAAACTAAAATTATATAAAAATTTTGCAACTAAAATTATCAAAGCATTTTTTGTTCAAAATATTAATAGCAAAAAGAATTTTCATAAAGAATTTTTTTGTTAGAAACTTTAATAGCAAACTAAAATAACAAAATCCGTTTTTGATTAAAACAGACATTTAAAATAACCTAAAAATTACCAAATTCAATATAATGATAAAACACAGTTATATTAAATAGCAGGAAAAAGAATCACTCAAAAATCTATTTTTATAGAAAAGTTATTCACAAACTAGTGATTCACGCAAATTTCAAAGAATTCAAATTTAAACTATTCAAATTTGAAAACTAATGGCACTAACAGAAACTTTATAATTTTTGTGACCTAAAAGCAAAAAAGAAACACTGAAAAACTGTAAGTTGAAAAAAAAGCAAAAAAGAAAAAAAAGCCACCTAAAAAAAAGCAAAAAAGAAAAAAAATGCCTCCTACTGGGCTACCACAGCATGAATACGACTAGAAACCCAACTACTTGGGCCAGGATTCAGGCCTGCAGCAGCCCAATAGACCCACAGGCATTGCAGTGTTAAATTAGGCCCGTAAGCCTGCAGTCGAGAGGAGCTCGAAAGCTCAGGTGCACCAGCGCTTATAAACAGGTGCACCTCTCTCTCAACTAGCGAGGTGGGACTAAACTCCCACTACACCAGGCGCAGGCCATTGGTACCGGTTGGTGGCACGAACCGGTACCAATGTCCCCCTTTGGTACCGGTTCGTGGAACCAACCGATACCAATGGCCCCTCTGTTTCCCGCCCTTTGGGCTGGTGAAAAGAGGCCTTTGGTACCAGTTGGTGCCACGAACCGGTTCCAAAGGGTGGCATTGGTACCGGTTCGTGCCACCAACCGGTACCAATGCTCTCTGTATAACAGAAAATACTTAGCGTTTTCGTGCCCATTCTCTCCTCGAAGGCCAGATCCAGCACCCACGCCGTCAGGCTGCCCAAATCGCGCGCGCCGCTCCTCGTCGCCGTCGCCGCCGCCGGCCGCCGTCCCCGTCGCCCGTGCCCCTGCCCCGCCCCCGAGCCCACGCCGTCCGCCGCCCAGGCCGTCGCCGTCCACCGCCCCCTAGCGCGCACGGCCACGCCCCTGCGCCCCGGCCCGCCCCCGCCGTCGCCGTCGTCGCCCGCCCCCACCGCCGCCCCTGCCCCGACGCCGCCCCTCTTCCCCGTTCGGTCCGGTGAACCCCCTTTCCTCCCTGTCCCCTCGATCCTCTTCTTTGGCAGAGTTCTATGTTCATATGCATATGCTTTTTTTTCATATAATTTTATTTCATATGCATATGTTGATTATATGGATGGATGGATGATGTATATGTTGATTATATGGATGGATGGATGATGTATGCTTTTTTTTCATATAATTTTTTTAGGCAGATTTTTTTGTGTATGTATGTTCATATGTGCAAATTAAAGTTAAAAAATGTATGTATGTTCATATGAAAAAGAATATGAACATTTTTTTGCATATGCAAAGAAAATGTATGTATGTATGTATGTATGTATGTATGTTCATATGCATATGCAAAGCAAATATATGCAAAGAAAATGTGTGTATGCAAAGAAAATGTATGTATGTATGTATGTTCATATGCATATGCAAAAAAAATGTATGCAAAGAAAATGTGTGTATGCAAAGAAAATGTATGCAAAGAAAATATGTATGTATGCAAACAAAATGTATGCAAAGAAAATGTATGTATGTATGCAAAGAAAAATGTATGTATGTATGTTCATATGCATATGCAAAGAAAATGTATGTTCATATGCAAAGAAAATGTATGTATGTATGTCCCCGATAACTTCGACATGAGGGGGGGTCGATATACCCCCTCCCCTCTCGCCCGACCAAACCCTAGAAGCGTGTGCAATTAATGTGTATGGATATATATAGATTGCAATTAGTGAGCATATATAGATTGCAATGTGTGTGCAATTAATGATTTTTTTTTGCATTAGAGTTCATTTTGTTTTTTTGGTATGTTTTAATGGAAGCATCTTTTGGGCAATCTTTGAACATGAAGTAGGAGCATTTTGATGTCATCTTGCTAGTAGATTTTAGTTCATGCCAAGTTAGGACCTATAGTGAGTGCTAGATGATTAGGAGCATTTTGATGTCATCTTTAATTGAATTTTTTTTCTTTTGCATTAGAGTTCATTTTTTTGGTATGTTTTAATGGAAGCATCTTCAATTTGTGCTATCTTTGAACATGAAGTAGGAGCATTTTGATGTCATCTTGCTAGTAGATTTTAGTTCATGCCAAGTTAGGACCGAAAGTGAACCCGTGCTTAATTAATATTTGAATTATGAACATAGGAAATGTGGTCGTCGTCTGACGTCGATAGTATCCCCGAGTGCAATTACTGTAGCGACGAAAGGGGTATGTGCGAAAGACAATCGCACCTAGATGACGATACATGCTTCTCCCTCATGCTTAAGGTGGGCTTCAAAGTGGTTACGGTATGTAATTTCAGTAGCACATGTTTCTTCTTAATTGAGTATATGCATGGCTTAAGATTTTTGCTTTAACGTGTAATTTCCACTAGTGCATACCCTGCTTTGCAAGACCATATGTCCATGACAAGCTAGCTTTCGAAGAGATGGACAAGGTGGACACGAAGATAGCTCACCTGAAAACGCAACATGGTTTCGATTTCGAGGTTGAGATCTTCAATAAAAATGGTTGCACTCATTTTGGAGGCTCAGAATGGGGAAATTATGCAAGGCATATGGATTTCAGAAGGAGATGAAGATAACATTCGATGTTGGCAATCTTGAATTAGCAGATGGAAACATTCGGCTTGATCCGAACATGATTCCGATTCTGCCTCCGTGTGAGTTTACTAAACAAATTTGTTAAATGATCTATATTTCTTATCTAAAAAAGTACTTGTTATTCATACGTACTGATTTTTTTATGATTGACAGCTTATTTTCTCTCTTCCGAAGTAGCACAAAAGGCAATAGACGACGCCTACTACAGTCATGGCACAGAGCTAACTTGGGAGGAGAAGAATTATCTTATCTCCTTTGTTAATGATGTTCTGAAATGGAAGATCATGTATGGAGCTCTCCAAAATTGGAGTCCATACGTGCCACTAGTCCACTATGTCACCGCTGCTGACATTTGTGCAAACCTCATGGTAAGATTTTTACTATTGTGTCACTAGTTAGTCCATCTATTTCATACATTCTTCTGAAGTAAACTACATTGCTAACTATATATGTTACTATTATGTTGTTCAACAGAAGCTCCCGGATATGGTTCTGCCTCGCTATTTTGAAAACAAAGGTGAGATGACAGTTGTTTGCGCGTAATCATGGTCGGAGGCTGTCAAATATAAATACTCAATTTCTAAAACAGATGGAGGCCTCAAAATCTAGGCTTGGAGAAAAATAGTGGCTGACCGAACACCACAAGAGGGAGATAGATGAATGACTATGCTCCATAACGGAGAAGGAGTTTTTTTCTTCTGTTTTATGCTATGATACCCGAGAGAGAGTAGGTGCTTGTCATGTAGGATGCATGGATGACTATGATCGTAATTGTGATTGTTAAATCATGCACTTACCTAGTAGTAGTTAATTAACTTATGATGACCATAAAGGAGGAGGTCGATCACTTCTCTGTGTATATGTTCATGACGATCTTGTGTACTTAATGGTTTCCTTCATTTGCTTACTACCTAGCGTGTCGCGAGTTCTCTCTATACGTATAGTACATAGCGTCGACCAAGCACGGAGATAAGAGAGGTCACTTCTCTCTATTAGCTAGCTAACACAATATATGAAACCCCTAAATTAACCCTCCAAAACCCCCAACCCCCCCGGGGGGGGGGGGGGGGGGGGGGGGGGGGGCCCTCTTCAAAAAAAAACCCAGGTCCTGAGCTGCTGACGCGTGGTAGCTTTTTGGTCCCGGTTGGTGTTACCAACCGGGACCAAAGGCCCTCCTGCCTGGGCTCGGCGGAGAGGCCACGTGGAGGCCCATCTGTCCCGGATCATAAGCGAACCGGGACTAAAGGTCATGGGCTTTAGTCCCGGGTCCAGAACCGGGACAAATGGGCCTCTGGAACCGGGACAAATGGGCCTTTTTCTACTAGTGAGCCTTACTTTTTTAGGGTTTTTTCCCCCAAAAAATGAAAAGAGCATAGTGTCCATATGGATGGTGCCTACACTGTGGTTTAACGTGCTCAGCGTCATGACAGAGAGTGCCCATATCGGACGATATAGAGGCAAGTTTAGTGAGATGGCGTCGATGGATTATAAGCAAGATCCTTCTTGGTTTCATTACATACAATGGTTTAAAGTGAAAATAGTATAGTGTTCGTATGGACGGTGCCTACACTATGGTTTAAACTGACCGACATCATGACGGAGAGTGCCTTTATCGGATCGTATAGAGGCGGGTTGAGAGAGACGGAGCTGCGGGTTGACGGCGCCGACAAATTATAATGCAAGGTCCTTCGTTGTTTCATTACACATAACCAAACTCTTTAGGGTTGTTTTTCGTGAAACCTGAAAAGAGCATAGTGTCCATATGGACGGTGCCTGCACTGTGTTTTAAAGTTCTTAACGTCATAATGGAAGTGCTCGTATCAGATGGTATATAGGCGGGTTGAGAGAGATGGAGCAGTGGGTTGATGGTGCCGTCGAGTTATAATGCAAGGTCCTTCGTTGTTTCATTGCACATAACTTAACTCTTTAGGGTTGTTTTTTGTGAAACCTGAAAAGAGCATAGTGTCATATAGACGGTGCCTACACTGTGTTTGAAAGTTCTCGACGTCATAACGGAGAGTTCCCATATCAGACGGAATAGATGCAGGTTGAGAGAGATGGAGAAGCGGGTTGATGGCGCCGGCAAATTATAAAATACGATCTTTCTTGGTTCCATTACACATAGCCTAACTTTTTTAGGGTTATTTGTCCGACACATGAAAATAGCATAGTGCCCATATGGGTGGTGCCTACTATGTTATAAAGTGCTCAACGTCGTGACGGAGAGTGCCCGTATCGGATGACATAGATGCAAGTTGAGAGAGATGGAGCAACGGGTTGATGGCGCCCAAACATTCTAATGCAAGGTCCTTCTTTGTTTCATTACACATAGCCTAAAATGTTTAGGGTTGTTTTCCCGAAACATGAAAAGTGCACATTGTCCATATGGACGGTTGTGGTTTAAATTGCTGGTCATCATGATTGAGAGTGCCCGTATTGGACGGTATAAATACGGGTTGATAAAGATGGAGCAGCGGGTTGATGGTGCCGACGAATTATAATGCAAGGTTCTTCTTGGTTTCATTACACATGGCCTGATTTTTTTAGGGTTATTTCTCCCAAAAAATGAAAAGAGCACAGTGTCCATATGGGCGATGTGTACACTGTGTTTTAAAGTGCTCGACGTCGTGACAGAGAGTGCCCGTGACAGACGATATAGAGAGAAGTTGAGAGAGATGGAGCAACGGGTTGATGGCGTCGACGAATTATAATGCAAGGTCATTCTTTGTTTCATTACATGTAGCCTAACTTTTTTAGGGTTGTTTTTTCTCGAAACATGAAAAGACCATAGTGTCCATATGGACGGTGCAAACACTGTTGTTTAAATTACTTGACGTCATGACGAAGGGTGCCCGTATCGGATGGTGTAGATACGGGTCAAGAGAGATGGAGCAGCGGGTTGATGGTGCCCACGAATTATAATGCAAGATCCTTCTTGGTTTCATTACACAGAGCCTAACTTTTTAGAGTTGTTTCTCCCGAAATATGAAAGGAGCATAGTGTCCATATGGACGGTGCCCACACTGTGTTTTTAAGTGCTCAGCGTCATGATGGACAGTACATGTATCGGATTGTACAGAGGCGGGTTGAGAGAGATGGAGCAGCAGGTTGATGACGCCGGCGAATTATAATGCAATGTCTTTTTTTGTTTCATTACACATAGCTTATAACTTTTTTGGGGTTATTTTTCCCGAAAACATGAAAAGAACATATTGTCCATATGGACAGTGCCTACACTGTGGTTTAGATTCCTCGGCATCATGTGATGTGCTTGTTAGTTCTCTCCCTACCAAACAAAAGTGTCCGAGAATTCACGATTTCACAGACCCCAACGGGTGGTCACATTGACAGATATTAGTTTCTGATAAATAAAAACAGTAAGGGCCTACACATATAAATGTGTTTCACAAAAAAGGTTTGTAATCAAAGTGCTCATACGAGGAGGTACATTTTGGAATTCATAAAGAAGAAAACATAACGCCGGGGGATTGCAGAGTATTCCACATTTATTCAAAATGGAGACATTCAACACAACATTTCGACGGTAGCTGGGGGATTCTACCTGCAAGTCGGTGCGTAATGGCCGCCACGGCCACATTTTCTGCAATGTCTAACTTGGTGATGCTTGTGTTGGGAGAGTGTGATGTCCAGCCTGCCCACATTTCCTACCGTGCCTCCTTAGCGATGTTCCTTCTTGGTTTGTATTCTGACTACTTTTCCACGTGCTGCTTGGTGTGGACACCAGTGTACTAATTCCAGAATCATGTGAAACATGACCTTCCTGGTGACCATCTTTAGTATCGGAGACTGCAGTTGAAACTTCACCTTCAAGGGCATCATGCCGGACACCTGGGCAAGTAAAAGCACAAAACATGTTAAAATTCTTGTAAGGTGAATATTAGTGTGCAGAATAGAACAATGGCACAACACGGGTGCTGATGGGAGTGGAGAAAGTATGCACCTGCTATGTAGAATGTGGTGTACGGGAACATCGTGCCACCTACGGTTTCGCCGAGGATCTCGACAGAAGATTTCTTCACATAATTAACTTCGTACACTGCTTCGGGTGTGCGTACTATGAATTTGTTGGAGTCCTCCATGGCAGACACAATCCTGCATCGAGGCACCGTCTCTTCTCCAGCAGGGCCCAAGTGAAACGTTATAACATCTTTAAATAGTATGGTTGTGCTCAACACCCATGATGATCCTTCTGATGTACCACCGACCCTAGACCATATACTGAACTTGCATATGTTAAGGGATGCTAGCCCAAGGCAATCATCGCTTACTCTAACAACTTGCACGTTGCGCCTGAAGATCCGGCTTGTTTCTTCTGGTCCCTTTATGTGGTGTAGACGATTTTTCTTCATGTCGTACTGGATGATGTGGTTGTTAGTCAGGTGCCAGTATAGACATCCGGCGATCAACGTGCT
This sequence comes from Thinopyrum obtusiflorum, assembly GCA_036873465.1. Taxonomy (NCBI): domain Eukaryota; kingdom Viridiplantae; phylum Streptophyta; class Magnoliopsida; order Poales; family Poaceae; genus Thinopyrum; species Thinopyrum obtusiflorum. The sequence continues at coordinate 157,552 of JAAAWM010012070.1, forward strand.
TGGTCTGAAATCAACCATGCCGCACGTAGGCACGTCTGGTGATGAGACGTCCCATGAACGAGAGGCAGAAGACCACCTCCTTGCTGAAGTGTAATGCTTGCTGCTCTCGATCAACACTATGTACCACGGTGAAAAGTGGCAGTGCCCATGTGTGTGTTCCGATGAACAAACCACAGCTGCATGGCTGTAATTTTCCATGTGAATGCACATAGTTTGTGTTTGCTCGCCGGTTATTGGATCCGAAACCACGAGGCTGCGAGTCGCTCCGCCAAGCAGCAAGACCTTGCCGTGGCGGCTGTTAGATGTGTATTGTCCCCTTACTGTATATTCCCGTAGTATAAGAGGCTTTCTACACTTTACCGACATGTATATGTATTGGGCTTGGTGCCTCAGTGAATACTAGTTGCTCACTATCCAACATGGTATCAGATGCTAGGATAGCTCTTCCCCCGCACGCCGCAGCTCCGTGCCCGATCCACTCCCGCCGCCGCCGCTGCTAGGTCCGGCCGGCCTCCTCTCTCCGCTTGGCTGCTGCCGTGCGCGTCGGCGCCGCCTTCGTCCTCCTGCGGCGGGTCGTCTACTTCGCCCCCGTAGCCTGAGCCGCTCCGACGCGCCCGCGCTACTGCCGGACGCCGCTCCGGCCCCTCCGCCTGCCGGACGACCGGGCTCCCACCGGCCGCCCGCTGCAGCCGCCCCGCCTGCCGGACGACTGGGCTGCCACCGGTCACCCGCTGCAGCAATCTCGCCCGGCCACTGCTGCCGCTACCTGCCTCGACGGGTCCAGCCGCTTCCGCCCCCAGCTGTTGCATGCATCGACCCGACGCCTGCGCGCCCCCTGGATCCGCGCCGCCGCCTCCAGTCCTGCGCACCCCCGCGCCCCTGGCTCCGCGCCGCCGGCTGGGCTCCAGTCCGGACGTCCACTCGGCTGAGCTCCAGCCGGACGTCCGCTCGGCTGCGCGCCACTCCGGTCGCCCGCTGCATCGGTCGACCGCTCGCCTCCGCGCCGTCCCGCCCGCAGGCCGGGCGTCCGCTCGCCTCCGCGCCGTCCCCCCCCCCCCGGGGGGGGGGTCCGCTCGCCCGTCCAGGGCCGGCCCGTGCCGCTCCGCCTCTGCTGCCGCCCTCGACCGGACGCGCCTCCACCGGACGTCCGCCGGTGCCCCCGTCCTCGACCGGATGTCCGCCCTCGACCGGTCGTCCGCCCCTGCTGCTGCTCCACCGGTCGTCCGCTGCCCTGCTGCTATCGCCGGACGTCCGCTCGTCCGCGTTTGGGCTGCCACAAGGTCATTTTACCGGACGTCCGGCCCGTTCCGGAAATCCGGCCGCTCTTCGACAGAGCCGTTTTACCGGACGTCCGGCACGTTCCGGAAATCCGGCCGCTCTTCGACAGAACCGTTTTACCGGACGTCTGGCACGTTCCGGAAATCCGGCCTTTCTTCGACCGTGCCACTTTCTCGGACGTCTGGCCCTCTCTCGGGCGTCCGGCAAGAGATGTCTTCCTATGTCACTGTTCCTCGGTGCTCGGTGATCTTCGATGGCACCACTCCACCGCTCCTGCCCACACCTTCAGGGGGGCGGGTCGCCCTCCTTCTTCAGGAGAGGGTCGGTCTCGCTCGTACACCTTCTGCCACTACTGCAACAGACCAGGTCACCCAGAGTATGATTGTCACAAGAAGCGGAAGGACCTGCAACGCTCTTCTTCTAGGGGAACTCGTGCGCCTTCCTCGACTCCCTCACTCACTGACCAGGATATTGTGCGTCTCAAGCGCATGTTGGCTTCCTCTGGCCCTTCCTCGAAGGGTTCTGTTGCTGCTGTGACTGCCACCACCACTCTGCCCTCGCCGGAGTCTCACCACTCAGGTACATCTTCGTGGGTTCTGGATTCAGGAGCTTCATTTCATATGTCTTCTGATTCTTCTGCCTTATCTTCTCTCCGACCTCTTGATTTTCCTCTTAATATTCTCACTGCCGATGGCACTCCTCTTCCTGTTGCTAGTCGTGGCATCCTTTCTACTCCGTCTTTTTCGGTTCCCAGTGTTTCTCATGTTCCTCGTCTTACCATGAATCTCTTCTCCGCTGCCCAACTTACTGATTCTGGTTGTCGTGTTATTCTTGATGCCGACTCTTGCTCTGTTCTGGATTGTCGCACTCAGGCTCTGGTTGGCGCTGGCCCTCGGCGCCGTGAGTCTGAGGGCCTTTGGGAGGTTGACTGGCTTTGTGTTCCTTCCGCTGCTACTACTTCTGCCAGTTCTCATGTTCTTGCTGCCTCCTCTTCTACGTCTTTCCAGCAGTGGCATCATCGACTTGGTCACATCTATGGCTCCCGCCTGTCGTCGATGGTGCGTCAGGGTGTCTTAGGGTCTGTCTCTGGAGATGTTTCTCTACACTGTGATGGTTGTAGACTTGGAAAACAGACTCAGTTACCTTATCCTACCAGTGAGTCGGTATCTCAGCGTCCTTTTGACTTGGTTCATTCCGATGTATGGGGTCCTGCTCCCTTTGATTCGAAAGGTGGTCATCGCTACTATGTTCTGTTTATTGATGATTTCTCTCGCTACACTTGGCTCTACTTTATGAAATCTCGTAGCGAGGTTCACACCCAATTCTCCACGCCTATTTGTATTTTTCGTGCTGACTCGGCTGGAGAGTATCTCTCTCACATGCTGCGTGGTTTTCTTGCGGAATAGGGTACTCTTGCCCAATTCTCCTGTCCTGGTGCCCACGCTCAGAATGGCGTTGCTGAACGCAAACATCGCCATTTACTTGAGACGGCTCGGGCGATGATGATTGCCGCCTCTCTCCCACCCCATTTTTGGGCTGAGGTCGTTTCCGCATCCACCCACCTCATCAACATTCAGCCTTCGACTGCCTTGAAGGGTGGTATTCCTATGGAGCGTCTCTCTGGTCGCTCTCCTGACTACTTCACTCTGCGTATGTTTGGCTGCGTGTGCTATGTTCTTCTTGCTCCTCGAGAACGAACCAAACTGACTGCTCAGTCGGTTGAGTGTGTTTTTCTTGGCTACAGTGATGAGCACAAGGGCTATCGATGTTGGGATCCTGTTGGTCGTCGGTTGCGCATTTCGCGTGATGTGACTTTCGATGAGTCTCGTTCTTACTACCCTCGCCCTTCCTCCTCGAGCTTTTCTGTGGACGAGATATCTTTCCTTCTCCTTCCCGACACATCTCCCTCTGTGCCTCCTGTCTCTCCCCC